>JAQNCA010000003.1:628584-645865 GCA_029783725.1 Acanthurus tractus | reverse complement strand
TATAAACTAATAGGTATATAACTTATTATACCTATTAGGTTTAAAACTTAGGTCCTACTTATCCCAAATAGCGAGGAGAAATAAAAAAGCACACCAAACAAAAGCTCAGGTCTCAGGAGGTTAAGTATTTACCTTTTCTTTTATAATAAGATCAGTATATTTTGTACACTTTTTTCTGTGTTTCTAATCAGTAGTTCATGTAAAAACAGAAAAATGTCAGTGTGGGTCCTAGAAAGTCATCACTTTCTTTCTTGTATAAACAGCAGTAAAAGAGTCCTGGCTTCTGTCCAATTACGATACTGTTTTATGACTGCTACTTAATAAACAATATTCTTTCAAGCAGTGTGTATACTGTATGCAGCTTCTCAAGTTGCTAGATGTTGTTGAACATGATAGGCATGATATGGTACCAAACCCGACAAATTACTCCCTCACTATATCCTGCTGTTGTTAAACAAGAAATAATCGAACAAATAATGTCCCCTCAGGCCACAAATTGATGATATTCCCATCCTTTTTTAATTCAGATTAAACAAATGAAACACAAAATGACAATTTACAATATGGTATTATTACATGGATTTTTTTTTAACATAGCAAGTATTAAAACCAAACATCACTACTAATCGATTCCATCTGAATGAATATGCAGATAATTCCTTTATATTTACATGTTAAGATACATAACAACTCCAACTCTTTCTCTTTCTTAGTGTTAAGTCATGACATCTTTTAAGTCAATAGTAGGTCAGCTATTGGTAAACTAGTATGCTACGTACTATGCTAGCATGTACTTTTCAATAATGTAACATCTAAACAACTCCTGCAAATTTGACACCACAGTAATCTACAGTTAATCTGTTTAGTGTTTACATAATGTCAGCTTGTTTGTTAGTTAGCTGTATGTGGTCAGCTATCCATCACTGTCTTCCTGTCTCCAGAGACTACAGACAGTGGCATTATTGGTAAATGGTAGTAATAAGAGGTTTTTCACAGGTGTAAACACTTGTAGGCCTAAAGACCCAGTTATTATAAAAATGAAAACCCAATTTAAACAAACCAATAACTAAAGGACCAAAGATGTAAACAGGAGCAAATTAGATTCAAAGTGATCCGAGATAAAATACACCAGAAATCTGTTAAAATTTAACCTTTGTTGTGTCAGTCAGATGTGTCAACACAACACTGATGTAGTATGCTTTTTGAGACTGGAATGTCTATGTGACTGTTAGTCATTTGCCATTACAAAATGTTGTGTTTTTATTATAACACCTATATAGAACATCATAAATCTTACTTGATAGATACCCCCAAATTATAGAAAAAACTTAAACTAATACGAAAGTGAAAACAGCAGAGAAACAACACAACCAACAATTCAACAAGCATGCGAAATTTGGAAACTAAACCTAATTTTTAATTAAAAAAAACCTTAAAGTTAAATAAACATAAAACTGATGAAAAATGCAAGTCTATCATGGAGACTCTGGTCCAAAAGGGACCATGTCCATATCCAAAAGCGATTACTTACTTGTGCACATCTATGTACACAGAAATATCATGTAGTGAAGCAGTTCCACATTTGTGTTGTTGGACTATTAATGTTTTTTGACTGCAGTTGCCACTACAGTTCCAACCCTGATTTGGCACCACTATGAAAATGAGACCCATTGGGCTCAGATGGAAAAGAAATTTCAGGAAACAAATTCTACACAAAATAACATAAAATAAACAAATAGAAGCCAACACTATCTGAATGGTTAGATACCTCTCAAAATACCAATATATGGCCAGAATATACTATTTATCAGCATTGGGTAGAAATGTTGTCAGTAAATGTATCTATCTAAAAACTGATCCTATCAACAGAAAGGCCACTGACCACATATTTCCCCTGTTTTTTTACAGTGAGCTTTTGCACAACATCATCCACTGAACAACCCTATCACAAGAGATTACAAACACTTAGTTTGCAGTTGCAAATGGGCCAACACTCACAAACCTGACATGATGGCCACAATGCCTGATTTGGTCTGATATGACCCTCATAATTACATTTATTTGTTTGTAATGCAACAGTACTATTTATGTATTTAGTCATGTCTGTGACCCTGAGGTCAAGAAGAGAGTTCACAAATGGGCCTCATCCATAAAATTTCACATGGAAATGTATAACTCATCTGTTTTTAAACTTTACTTAAAATAGTGTTACAGGACATTTTAGGTGTGTTTATTTTGATTTAAATTCACACTTGCTTCTTATTTAGTGTTGGTATCAAACTTATTAAACCAACACCTTTCATCTGAACAGAAAGGAAGCCCTTCTTAACTGACAGCAGCATGTCTGTGAGTGTCAGAGCGCTTTACTGTTGTGGATGACACCCCAGTGTTTGTTTTTAGGCTTCCTTCAGGTTCTGCAACTCTTCAGTATCTCCACTGCTCCTCTTTCATTCTCCACCTTTTAATACCCCAAGGTTTAATCTGATTGGACAGTCATGGCATGAGCTACTGGCCACTCAATGGTTTATTGAGTGGCCATTATATTTTGATATTATGATGCATTTTGATTGTTTATACATTTTATGTGATTCATTAAATAGCAGACTTAATACAAGAGAATGTGTGTGTGAGAGAGAGAGACTTGTATGACTATATAATTACATTTTATGTGTTTTGTTTGTTAGCAACAGAGCAAATAGTTTCAGCACTGCTAACTGAAAGTCAGCTTTAAATTTCCTTCTTTGAAACAGTCATTCTTGAAGTCTGAGGACCCCAGAATTGAAAGTCTCTTCCAGGACTTAATTCTAAGCTTTTCAAAAATGTAAAAAGTTATTTTTTGGACTGTCAGATCAATTTTAGTCAATATAGGTCAGTTGATTATTGAAGTCTAACTTTAATGAAAGTTTGCAGAATTACAATAACTGACCCACATAAACTAGACAAGAACAATTTAAAAAAGGAGACATACTTTATTATGTGCATTGTAAAGTGCAAAAAGTCAATTTGAAATGTTTCTTTAAAAACATTAGAGAAGTGCTGTAGTGCTGTGCTGCTTAAAGAATGGGGAGTGGATTAGAGGGACAGAGTGGAAGTTGGATCAGATTAGAAATTAAAAATTAAATCAATCACACATTTAAAAACATAATGCCAAACAGTCTTTGCGGCTGACGGTGTCCCAGAGGTTCTTTTGTCCTTAATGACCTCTTTATGTCCTCTTTCACTATTGCAAGGATACCATCTGATTACTGCTGAGTCATGCGGATGTATAAATAACATTTTTTTTCCAAAGATGACAACTCTTGTAACAGAGTCTTGTATTCTTTAACTTCCTTTGCTGTTTTATGACCTGTACTTTTCTGGTTGTTTTTGTACAATCTATAATACTAACAGGCAGCTAAGTGTGCAGTGCTTGCTATGTGCCACTGTTTACAGAACACTACAAGTGTGGATGCCTTGGTAACAATGCTAAACAATACCTGTAAGGATTGTTATCCTCATAGGTATTGTTATACTCGCTGTTTTTGGTGTGAACAGCACTATGTCTTTGTATTCAATGCTGTTCCTTTATGTTAAAACTAAACATACCTCTAAGCTATGGATGAATGTTTTTTATGAGGGTGGCCACAGACAAAGTTATGGAATCATTCAATTTAAAAGTGGTTTTGTCTTCTTGGACATATAAACATCCTCAGCAAAACTGTAATCCCCCGAGTAGATCGAAGTTGAAGTCTCTAGAGAAAAGGTCAGGGGCTTATCAAAGTGAATAGGAATCATGTTTTTTAGACAGTTGATATCTACTGCATTTTGGCAGCGTGGCTCGTACAGATATCTTGCTCTGGAACAAAGTGTTGAACTTACATACCACATTAACACTACAATTAATTGGACAAGTTAGTTGTTCTTAGCCCTTAAACCTGAGAGGATCAGAGTTTATCTACATGTGGAACTGAATAGACAAAAGCACAGGACATTTGTGTTAAACAGCATTGTACAATGACCCAGCCAGACTGATCATGTTCAACTGACCTTGGCATGTAGAGCTGATTAAAGCTACAATTAATGATAATATTTAGCATATAATTGATTAATTTGTTGTTTCTATTCTTGATTATTTATTAATTTTTAGAATTTTAGAAAACTGCAAATTGTTTTTATTTAAAACAATTTATCAGTAAATAACTCCATAATAACATAATAAATTAACTAATCATTGCAACTCAACAAATTATGATCATTTTCTCCTCTCATGTGCTCATCAATAAATCATCAATTTCAGTGTCTACCCAAGTGATTACTGAATCATAGTGACACAATATTATCATAAATGAAAAAACTATATGTAATTAAAAAAAAGTGTTGTTTATCAGAAAATCTTCCTTAGCTATACATAATACAGTATTCTTTTTGTGTGGTAAGGGTTAGGGTTATCCTCACATAAAATGATCTTTATCACAATAAAAACAACTTGACTCTGCACTTCTTACCTGCTAAGAAGACAGAGTTGACTTTATCACTTTATCCTAACATATCAAAGGCTACCCACACCAAAGCACTGAATGAAATGGTCTTGACAATACTTGACATTAATCTGCTTAACTCCTTCCACATTGGATTAACAGAGGGTCTTTCCCTTAGATTTCCCCCCTATAAGCTCACACACAAAGCCAGTGTGTTGTGATAATTTAATATTGTAACCTGGCAATGATAGAAATATACTAATAAATGTAGTTTTGATATTTATAAAAAGGAGATATAATTTTGCATGTGCTTGCATGAATTATTATGCTCTCAAACTTCAGAACATGCAAACCCTCTAAAAAGCCAGCAGACTGTGTGAATTGATTAAATTCGTTCCCTAGTCTGCCCTCTCTAGCCTTCCAGTGCCTGTAAAGTCACAGTGAACCTCAGAGAAGAACTGGCTTGTGGGAAAAATCACACCTTTTGTGTCGCCAATGCTGCCATGCAAATGTGGAGCAATTCCAGTGCAGAAAAAAACAGGGGTAAAGCTTTCATCCATTTTATTGAGCCTTAACCATCATCCTTAACCCCGGATAAACAAACAGAGCTAGCTTCTTCATTTGCTCAAGGAGCAATTTAGCCCCTGCCTCGACCCCCCTGTGGAGGCCATAGAATAGCAGGGGTGACCAAAGAACGTGACCCTGCCTCCCTGGCAGTCGAATGCCACAAGCCGACGCAAAAGCTGCTCCCATCAAAAAGCACTTACAACCTCCAGCCACTTATTTTTGTATGTATTTGGGTAAGATGAGGATTTTCCCTGAGAGCAAACAGCCCTGTTTGACCTTCTGGCCTGACTTCTAGCTATAAATGGTTAGAGTCAAACAGTAATCCAATCTTCTCTAAGGTCAAATAGAAATAGAATTTGATAATTTGTCAGGTGTGAAGATAATACTATATATAGTGTGTTTGGAATTAATATCACCCTTTCAGAAATAAGTTACTGATCAGTCATTAGGTATACTAAATGATCAAGGTATTATTTTTTTAATCAAATAAGCATAACGTCTGCCACTTTTGATTTGAATGCGATATTTACCAATAATCTACCATCCCAACTGATGTCAAGGAAAATAAATATTTACATGTTTTGATTGGGCTCCCTCAAACTTATTTAGATGCAAGATGGGGAAAGTGTTGTGATGGGGAGTTGTTTGAAGAGCCATGGAAAACATGCTGTAACCACAACCATTGTGAATGAAACTGAACATGTAAGCAAATTAAATTGGCTTGGTTTGACTTTTCTTGGTGTTAAAGTTTGAGTGTTTTTCAGTTAGGGTTGCTTAAACATTGTTATTATACTGGTAACAACAGTTTCAATACAGTACGTTTCTCATAATTAAGTATGATAAACAAACTAGAATTTGATGTCTTTTTGCTGCAAAAAAAACACCTTTTTTTTTTTTTTACATAGAGATTCACAAAATTGTAATTCAGTCAATTTTAAAAGATCCTTGAAAGAACAATAAGACCATCACACAGAGATCGTAGGCTGGTGTCTAGTCAGGCTTTTCTCAGGGGACAGTAATTCCACTGGGACATGAAGGACTACTGCCCTGGCCTTAGTATATTTATATGAAAGACTTAACCCCTAATTATTCAAACACATTTTAGTCTGTGCTCACGGATGTTGCTTTGGTGTGATACTGGGTTAAGTATTGACATCCCATACATGGTCCTAATGTTTTAAAGTAACAGCTGTAGGGAATTCTGCAGGGGCATTGTTCTTGAAGGCTAATTTTATATGATTTTTCTTAGGTTATGTACAGGACCCACATTTAGTTGAAAGAACTGCAATGACTTAATAATCGTATAAAAGGCAATACAGATTCTATATAACATAACATAAAAAAGAATCGAAATATTTAACATTATTTTTATACTGGATTTGTCTTTCTGTATTATAGGTATGACCAGTTATTATAGATGAGCTTAACATTTATTTTACTTTAGAAGCTAAATAAAACTATGATAAGAGACTACCAGCAGTGATTTCAAACCATACTTGACCAAACTTTAAGCTACTTACAAACTCTTGTCTTAGGATGGTCAAATGTACTCGGTACAAACTCAGAAAAGTGGATCAATCCTCTATCACAAATGACAGATAGCCAATAAATCCAAGTTTCAATTGAGCAGTATTAACAAAAGCCATCAGTCCGATCAGGCTGGATAATTGAAACGCAAACAACTGATCAAAGTGAAGTTCCAGCTCGACAGTTTCATTGTTTATGTACGGGCCTTATGCGAGACCTGTTGACTTTTCCAATTGGAGCTGTAAACTTTTGTTTGTCCATGCATTTCCAAGACTGATTGTCAGTCTGATCTGAACAATTACCAGCTAAATGTGTTTGCCAGCTCAGGCAGAGCAACCCTCCCTCTTTGCTGCCCTAAAAAGATCAAAAGACCCCCCACCCCACCCCACCACCACCACCACACACCCCTACCCGCTTCATAGCCCCATTGAAACCCCCTCACCACAACCCCCAAACATCCCCTCTGCTCCCCATATCCCTCTTCCCAACCTCTTCATTTCCTTTAAACCATGACAGTTCAGCTGGAAAGCCAACCATAAATGATTTTTTTCGACGGCCCAGTGTTTGGGACATGGCCTTGTAGAAAGCACAGCTTTCAAAGAGGGGACATGTCTTTTAAAAAAAGAATGAAAGAAGAACGATCTGCATAGTATTTCAATTGTGTGCTGTTGTGCTCAGCTGATCAAAGAGGTGCTGGGATGCCATTCATCGAGACTGGAGATTTGAGGACCCTCATGATGTGAATGAGCACAAATTGATGCTACTGATGCTAAATGGTTAAGCGCCTGACAAAATGTTATAAGGTCAATCAACTTTTGATAGTCATTTGACCATGACACAACCTTGGCGGTTTTAGTGGTTTAACAGGTCACAGGGTTGTGCTGGGCTGGTTTCCACTTTCATTGTGTTACAAGGTGTCTGTAAAAATCAATATTGCGTGACAAAGAAAAGTATATGTGTGATAGTTAAGACATTTACTATCACAGATGATCAAAAAACACTCAGTGCCATTATCAACTGAAATGACTCACTGGGTTATCAGACATTGCAAAATATCGAACTGGGATTGTGTCATATTAACTCGCCTTCATCAGAAACTGTCAATAAAAAGATATTTTTTAAACTTTAGCTTGATTTGGCTGAACAGACCTTTTAAATATTTTTCTCAGAGAACTTAGAATTAAGTGTGAGCTGAGTGCTCACAGAGGTCAATCAAATTATCTGAATGTGGGTTAAAAAATTTCCAGAAAGACTCTTTTCTACTCTATTGGAAAATAACAGGATGATAACTTGCATATTTGAAACTCAGAGTATGTTATTTTTGCCACCAGAGGTCTCTCAGTGAAAACAAAATATGTAGTTTGATGATGTCATGAAATAGCTCAGGATCAGGAGTTGCGGTGTACTATTAATCAACTACTGCTGTTAAAGAAAATCTCTCAGACTAAAGGCAGATATCTTCTTGGACAGGCAATGTTTTAAAGTTTTATTGAAGTTAAATTCAATCAAGTGAAAACAATTCAATCACAATCTTAATTTGCTAACTTCCTGACATAATTTACCATGCAGCTACCTTCAATAAACATTACATATTTCCTGAGATTTGAAATTAGAAATTTCCAATCATTTAAAAAATATTATAATGTGTAATAAAAATCTGCTTTATCTTGCTATAGTGCACTATTCTTTCCACAGTTTTTGATGTACAATTTTAAAATAATTCCTTATTTTTTAGTGGTACTCTTTCAGAGGTCCATATGTGACAGATAATCAGATTAAACATGATTTCAAAGCCTTTTAATTTCTACACCTCTTGTGATCTATAATAGTTCATTCAAAAATGCTGCTGTTGTGTTGTCTGCAAGGCATATTGATGGGTAGACCTTTCTTTTGATATGACTTTTATTTTGATAGGTGTTAGTCAGGTTTTCCTGTTAGTTATTTTAAGAAGCTGGCTGAATATTTCTACATGCTTTGTGTATCCACCATCATTCACACCGTAAATGCCAAAGAGGCAATGTCATAAGTAAAAAAAATTTCTTTGTTGTAGTTTTAAGTTAATTTTAAAAACATTATTTACATAAAAAGTACTTCATTTGTTTGTAATTGAACAACTTTATTTGCATGTATTTAAATTGTAAAAAAATATGCTACAGACTAAGTAGTGATTGTTTATTCTATTTTTGTTACAGTTTTCACTCTTATCTGTGTAAGATGGTGTAAAGAGCCACAGTAAGGAGCTAGTGAAGTTTACTATGACTCAGCTCGTCATTTTGCAAGAAAGAGTTTCGCTGGTTGGATAGCTGCAGCTCCTACGCAGTGGTGAAGACAACTTAGCTGTGTTTCATCTTCGTCACCATAAATCATTGGCTTTTTTTTTTTATGTGACAGCTCCATGAAACTACAGCTCACTGGAAGTCTGCTATGAGATATAAGTCACTGAACATTTATAATACTCTCTGAAAGGCTTTTTTTAATAACAGTTGTTAACACCTCAATGCCCTCATTTTCAGTTATATTTTATACATTACTAGTGCCCATATTTCAAACAATCAGTTTTATTGCTTATTAAATCACACAAGAGTGTCTGTAGATGTTGGAGTTCAGTAATAATATCTCCATAATTTGTATAAATGTCCTTTCATACAGGACACCTCTGGCAGTAATTATGCATCTTGAAGTAAATATGCATTTGACACATTTTTCTATGCAGCATTTGAAGTTTGCGCAGGTGTTACAAACAGCTCAGAGCATGGTGCCAAGCTAACGTAGCCTGAACCAGAGATGGAATGCTGCGCCTGGTTTTAACATTTAATGAAATGCTTGGATAATGCTGAAGAGACGAGTGAAAAACTTTGCTGACACAGCCAAATATCAAGCAAGTGCAACAACATAACACACATAACTCAGCAAGCTGGCTAATTTTATTGGTTAAAATATTGAAGATCATACTGTCCACCTCAGCTTTGGCCCTGAAGCATTTTATCTTGCGAGGCTCTTGTCCACAACTGAAAGTTTTTCCCATGTCTTCTATTGTCTCTTGCCCCATAACTTGCTCTTTCTCTCTTCTACATAAACTGTGTGAGTTTCCTCTGTCAGTGTCCCTTGTCTGTCTCGACACCAACTGTAGTTGTTCAGTTGTCCACAGAGGTTACTGAACCTGTTTGCATTGTCAACTCACCTGGTCTTGGTTTCATTGCTTATTCGATTCAGCTTTTCACCAGCATCTTCTGCGGGGTCCACACAGCCCCAGACATGTCAATCTCTTCTTTACATAGGTGCAGAGTCAATGTCTTAGCAATGTAAACACAAGCACTAGTCAGTGCTTCAACCAGTCTGCTATATAATTACATAGGGTACTAAACCAACTAGTCACTAATGTTAGCAGCAGTTACAAGTTGTTTGAGGAACTCTGCAAACCCCAGAGAGTTGAGGCAGAGCATCTAGAGAACATTCAAGGCAAATCTGCAAAGCATATTCTTCATAAAGTATGACTCAGTTTTTAAAAAATCTGTGATAATTTCGGGTGTTTAAAAGAATAAGTTCTTAAGTGTTATTCATATTCATGTCCTGCATGCTCACCTAAGTTACATAGTAGATTAACTGGACAGCGCAGACTGACTGAGACAGAGGGATAATTAAAGCCTGTTACAATTCAATATACCATGTAGTTCAATAATTTTGAAGACTGCCTCTAACACCTACAGTGGACATTACAAGTATCTTATGATATTTGGCACAGCTAATGCCCTGGCTGTCCTGCTTATCGGATGAAATCTGAACTTCGGCGAATACTATGGCCAATAATTTATACATAGTACATGTTACATGATGACACCTGAGCAAACTCTATCCAGGACAACCATTAGATGTGGATGAGTTCTCAAAATCATACAGCATGTTGAAAGTGGGGGTCACCTTGCCGTTAGATATGGGAGTTCAGGAGCTCATCCCTGGTTGAATGAAGTTTACTTAGGGCGCTCAGTGTTGGCTTATTGATCAAAGAGGCTACCTTTGTAATTTTTTCATGAGTGCATTGATTGAGTTTTTAATCTATTTTTCATTTAGTTGTGTAAGCTTTAGGAAATCCAACTATTAGGATCTGTTGAAGGGCAAATGTGATTTAGAGATATTTGTTGATTTCTATATTCAAGTGTTTTTCTTTTAATCTTTAATTTGTACTTTTCTTTATTTTCATAAATGACACTCAACAACTTACTCTGTCTGAGGACAAGAGAGTAAAGCTTTCAAATGCAACTTGATAACTTTTTTGTGCATATATAAAACAACAGCACTGACCCAAGAAATGTCATTACACAACTTGAGAAGACAAACTATCATTGCAAAATCAGATAATGAAAAATACATTTTGTTACCTCTGTTTAATTTTTGAATGTCAAAAAGTTGTTGCCTGTTGATTATTCAAAATTAAAACTGCAGTACTCGTAAAATAATGTTGTAAATAAATATATTTAAAAGTAAATAACTATGTTAAAATGTGATTGTTATAATTAATTATGATGATTTGATTCTTTATGAAATATGAATTAGATAAATTCATTATCATTAACATACACAATACAATACAATCCACAAATACAGATTTTGTATTTGGTTAACAATTTATTGACATGCAGATTTTTCTTACTCTCTATTTTCTGTCTTTCTTTCTTTTTTCTTTTTTTTTTGTCTTTTTTGTCTTTGTCTGTCTCGTTGTGCAAACCATTCTTACGATGTGGTTTGACCGAAAGCGATGTAGGCGATGTAATCGCAAGAAAACGCCAGTCTCGCGTCGCGTTACCAAATTTGGATCACATTTGGTTCATCAGGTTCATTGCTTTCAAACTCTGGTCTGAACCTGGTCTAAACCCGGTCTGTGGTCTGAACCTGGTCTAAACCCGGTCTGTGGTCTGAACCTGGTCTGGACCCGGTCTGTGGTTTGAACACACCTTCAGCGAAACTCAGAGTCGGACGTCATCACGTCACGTACGTAGCGTTCTCGTCACTCGCTGTCCGGTATTTCCTGAAATGGCTTCCTATTTGTTCTGTCATGCTGCTGTCTAAAACATGGAATGTTGTTTATTTCCTTTGACACCCAATTTTTTAAAGCACCGTCGTGCGCGGAGCAACACGACGCCGAGAAGCGGGCGTAGAGTGTCCGAGGAAGGGACAGCAGAGCCGCCGGAGCGCTCACCATGTTACTCCAGCTGCCAGATGATGTTCTCTATCATGTCTTGGCTTATTTGGACTGCAAATCGCTCAGTCGACTCTCTCAAGTTTGTAAAACTGCTTACCACTTTGTAAACCAAGACGCCGTGTGGAGGGACATTGCTAAAGAGTTTTTGAACACTGGAATTACTCGGAATGGGACAGACATGTAAGAAAAGCCGACAAACAAGTTTTGTGTTTTTAGCTTAGCGTTAGCCTGAACTCAGTGTGCAGGAGCAGTCCTGACTGTGCGCTAATGACACGTTGTTTCAACAGGATTCTTTTTGTTTGTTTTTTTGCTACATGTAATGTAAGTAATGATACTGTGAATAATAATGCATTGGAGGAAAACAGCTTACAGTTACACTGATATGACACTTCTGGCTTGGGCTATTACTCTTTGATTAGCATCCCAAATTACGGTTTCATGCAGTCAAACACATGGGGAGGCAGCAGAACTGCAGGGCATCCCATCTGTGTCACTGACAGCTTCTTAAAGAACCAACGAAGAGCACTGGTTTCAGTCCAATCAAGAGGTATCTACCAGACCAGATTCCCAGTTACTCGGCTTCCTTGTTAAAAGAAAACTTTATCATTTGAATGTAATTTATGTGAAGTTGGGTTCAACATAAGTAGTTTCGTTAGTCTGATCTGTCAGGTGTTAGATTGTTTATACAGAGAGAATAACAGGGATCTGAGAATGCAGGGATACATTGCTAAAAGAAGTCAGAGGGAATCAGAAACATAAGAGGTAATCAGATACTCACTCACTAATCAAACCTCCAGCTTGGCTAAACTTATTTAGAAGACAAAATTAAGATGAACAGTAAAAATATTCCTCTGTCCATAAATTGTGATAAATGTTGTAAACAGACCTACTTTTCTGATGCATTCACTCTCAGGGTTGACCTACAAATAAAGTGGTTTAGATAATCTTGAAAACTTTTGTCTTGTTTCTTGACCTGTCTGACTCCTTTTTAGTGATGTCAGTCAGATATGAGCAGTCAACATGGTGATCACTATATTTCTCTTTTTTCAAATACTTTATGCCCTCATTGCAGCAGTAACAACATGACTGGAAATGGGGGAAGAGAGAGTTGGAATAACATGCACCAAAGGTCCCCAGTTGAATGACAAGCGGTAAAAGCAGCCAGAAATACATACGTTTCAAATTGTTCTTAACTGAAATAATCCATGCCAGCTCATGCTTGGCAGATGAATCATTCCTCCAGTTAAACTCTGACATGTCTAACTCACTCACTCGCAAACACACTGAGTGGCCCAGAGCCACACTGCATGTCCTCTCTCAGGCCTCCTCGGTCACATGCTGGTCACTCTAGTGTCCTCTCAGCTACAGTTTAGTGCATTTGTGCCCCATACTGTGACTTTGTGTGTGACACAGTTAAGCAAAGCAAAACTTCACGAAATGTGACAAACTCAAAGTAACTACAAGGCTTTTCAGAGATATGCTGTGAAGGTACTGCAGAGATTGCACATTTTTGTAGGCCAGTCAGGGAGTTCCCTCTACAGCAGGCCAATGGCATATTTTCACTGGATCCTGAACTATTGCAGAAAAAAAGTTCTGTGGCAAGCCGAACTTTAGAATAGCTACATGTTTTGTTCAACAAGATAATCCTTACAAATAAACACCAAAGTTATTCATTTCAGGTGCAAACACTATATTAGAAGTAAAAGGCTAATGTTTAATTCTAAACTAACTGCACCATGGTTGCATGACAACAGCACCAACACTCAGCTCCCTGCTGCATTATATTATGTGGAGAGAGTCCATGAGAGAAAGTGAGACAGTAAATGTTTTTGATATTTTTGATATTTCAAGATTTTTCTTAATGCATATTTTGAAGTATTACAAATGTTGAATGAGCGCAGTGTGAAAAGCTTTCTCAGTTTTTCAAACCAAAGTTTTCAGAGATGGAAGCACCTTGTTCAAATCAGTGCTTATGTATTACTATAAATAATGTGTAATATTTAACTCTCATAACCGAGCAGCTTTTTAACACTCCAGGAAAGTAAGAAAAGGCTTTTTCAGCTGTCTGCAACTTTTTGGATACTCCCTTTAACATGTGGTTTGTTATCTTGAGAAGCAATGCGTTGTGTCCAAGCCATAGTCGTTAAAACCAGTCAGTGCCCCATGAGGAAGTACCTGCACCTGAGAGCGTGGCCTAAGTGGGATGACCAATGAGAGAAAGTTTGTTTTGGAAACAGCAGTGGCAGCTTCCAGAAGAGGTTAGATGCTGTTACAGTTTGTCCTTGATACCAGAAATGGAAAATGTTGTTCATCTGAAAAAGAGCAAATGATCAGCACTGAGGGCTTTTCTCAGTGGAGAAGGTGTTCCCACTATTCTTCAGACTGGATTTGGCATACGGATTAACAACTGTGTCCACTGGTTGCACTCTCCTACTTTGTTATGTGGTTGGCTGATGTTGATGATAGATGATGAAAGACTACTTATGAGTTGGTTTATAGTTTAAACCTTTTCACAGATGGATGAAGACGGTTTAAAGGGGTCACATCAGCATTTCCGTACTAACTAGTACTTTAACAATGATCCTACAAGCTCCAGAGTGGTCAAAGTATGGTAATGTAAGACTGTCACTGTCATTTCAGATATCAACACATTTCAGTCAAGGAGAGAGTAAAGATTGCTCAAAACTGGTATGATGGGATCTGCAGAAGATCTGTTCCTCTCAAATGGAAAACAAAGTAAGTGAACCATTTTTTATCCTGTTTAAAGGCCGGAAAGCTTTGACCTTTTTTACATGTCACTTGGACAGTATGCAGTGCAGCATATGAGAAATAAAAGATGTACAAAATGATCATTTGGAGTTTATTCAATTTACGCGGTACAAAAAATGTATGATGTGATCTACAGGTATTTAAGTATACAAGTCCTCAAAGGCTATTTCCTTGGTTTTAGTGTTTAAGGTCACACAAGCCGTGTCCTGACTCTCACTAACAGTACTCAGCACAGACACATGACAATGTTATGGTCTTCTTATCCATGTCACTAGCAAGGACAGAAAAAAGAAGCTTTCCAAATGTTGAACTATTTCTTCAAAATGTAATGTATTGTTTATCATGCTGACTTTTCTTTCATATGAGTTCACATATTTTCCCTTCAGACTGTTGCCATGGCTGCAGCTGGATGTAGACGCGCTGTTTCTGTCTCAGGCTGGTGTTATTGGAGCGCACCATTTGCGCAAAGACTCAGGGAGGCTCCAGCGTAACCCATTTGAAATCTACTCAGGCCACAAGGGTGACGTCTGTCACTTTGTTCTGACAGACTCTCACCTGATCAGTGGTGGAAGGTAGCTCATGTCCTCATTGTTCTATTCAGACTTTATTTGGCTTAGAGAATAAATGTTAGTCATTATGTTACGATCAGAAGTAACAGTTTCAACAGATGCTGGATGTGTGTTACTGAAAAGTGGAAGATAAGGATACCTTATTCAACTACAAGTAATCTCCACGGGCGTTTTAAACCTGTTGAAGAAATCAAACTGGCCAATCAGTAGCTCCTAGGTGGTTTCTCCATTATCCCAACATATAGTTCCTTTTTGGCACATGTTAACAAGGTCATAGCCTACAATACAAAGTAGCCTCTTAGCCTACAGCTGTAAACTGACCTTTGGCTTGAAGCAAAGGAGACCACTTTGTTAACACAGTCTACGAACACAGACAGATCAAGCAGAAGAACACTCATCCAGCATCCAAACTGTGCCTCACTCCACTTGTGTTACATTGCAATGCAGCGTTTTCATTAGCACTCTGTTAAACACTGTCAAATAGATGTAAATGCACAGTCCTGGTCTAACTGTTGACTAAGCAGTTCTACTGCGTACCTAGTACTGTGTACAACAAAACAGAAATTATGATTGTTGCTTTGAGAACAGCATACTGAGATTCCAAAATACTATTTTACAATCTTATATATCTTCTTATGGCCTTCTGGTTTCTGATAAACCTTTGAGGTTATACATCTGTTACATCTATATAAATCATACTCAAACTGGTTTTTCTAAGTTATTTTCATTCTCTCATTAGTACCATTAGTTTTGTACCCATACCAATAAAAAACTTCTAAGTCACTTGTCCACACACTCAGCATGACCTTTAACTGATCACCCTGTAAGCCAGATTCCAAGGAATCCGCTACTGTGACCCTGTGTTTCTCCATGCAGGGCAGTTTTCCATCTAAAGCTGGCTTTAGCCGCTGAACAAACGATAGACTTTTTCAAAAAAAAAATCTTATCCCTTCTATACATTAACAACAGTTAAAATAATGACACAAAAGGTATTGTGTCCAGAATCACAGCCCATAGTCAATTATGCCTTTCCCAAAACAGCTGAGGTGTGCAAGTGTTTTTACCAAGCTTGCTTATTAAAACATATCACAGTTTTCAAAAGTGGCATTGACATTTTACCAACAATCATAATAGGCTGTTCGTTAGGTGACTTCATAAGTAATAAACCAAAATGAACAATTCATTTGATGAAAATAAACTCAATTTTCCTCTTGACCGTAGAAACAGTAATTTGACAAATACTCGTAACTGAAGACTTGCTTGCTTTTTGAGGGCAGTTGTAGACATATCCAGCAGTGATCCTTCGTGAGTTTAGGGTTAGGGTAAATACATCAGGCCAATCCTAAACATACCCATCCTCTTCTGTGTTAGTGATGGCAAGATCCTGGTCCACAGGAGGAGGAGTGACATGATGATGGAGTTATCAGGTCACAACCAGGAAGTCAACTGCCTGGACTCTAAAGATGGACTCATCATCAGCGGATCCCGAGACAGAACAACACGGGTCAGGACAATCTGCTTTTTTTTCACATGAATAATACTGAACTATCAGTGCTTCATGTCCTCTTGTCTTGTTTTTCCAGATTTAGTTTGTCATAAGCTTTATTGATGTTTCAGGAGTATGTAATTTTATGTGAATATCATAGTAAGACTTTTTATTAATGTATTGTAAAACATGCTTACTGGTGACTTGTGTTCATCTAGATTTGGACTTTGACTTCCAGCTGTCCCAGAGACACAATTCCCTTGCATGACCGAGTGTGGTCTGTTGCTATCAGTCCCACACTGAGGTAAGCTTTTGCTCAGTCATTCAGAGTTTATTAAAAGGAGCCACTGACTGATGTTTGTAGGATGGACCAATTAGGACCTTATTATGGATCTGGAATCAAAGTCTATTTCCACTGTATATGTCTCTCAAAGACCTGACCCCAGTAGATGGGGCTGGTGCTGAGGTCAGGTTGAGACTGTAGCTGGCACCGGCAGTTTGATCACATGCAGTGAGAAGCCTAACGCCCTCATAATAATATCATGATTTATACTATCAATTTCTTTATAATATACATTATATTTAATATTAACTTATAATATTACATTTTATCTCTGTATAACCCTACATATTAATCATCTATCTATCTATCTATCTATCTATCTATCTATCTATCTATCTATCTATCTATCTATCTATCTATCTATCT
>JAQNCA010000003.1:608424-628484 GCA_029783725.1 Acanthurus tractus | reverse complement strand
TATCTATCTATCTATCTATCTATCTATCTATCTATCTATCTATCTATCTATCTATCTATCTATCTATCTATCTGTATGTATCTACACACATACACACACGCAAACACAAACATATATGTTCATGTTGATAAAACTTGATAATGATCTTTTAATTTGATTCTCAGTTGTGAACCACCATGTAAAGTCTAAATATGAGCTCTATATAATAATCCCTGATCATACTTTTGGTGCTTTATTATGATGGTTGAAGTGTTACTTCAATGATTGTTTTACAGTTACTTGTGATGAATAAGTTATACAGGCACTTTAGATAACCAGTGCTCTGTGTGGTGGTTTCATGTAAGAGTGTTTCCACGTTTTATCTATAATTTTGGGAGTGGAAAATGATGCACCGTCAAGTTTAACACAATAATTTTAGAAAGAAACATCCGACCCCATGTCCAGTCTGTTGCAAGCTCCACTGACAGCACCTTATATATGTTGTAAAGAGATAGGTAAACTCTGTCACAACAGTGCCAGTACGTAATCAGTGTGAGACATTGCAGTATCTGTGAAGATACTGACTGAAACCAAAGCTGTTGCAGTGGTGATTTAGAAGTGCCTTTGATTTCTCAGCCATGTTCATACCCAGATGCTTTATAACACACACTTACACTCACACTCACTCACAGCATTGATGGCATACAGGAAGACAGATGCAGAGCACTGTAACAGTATCCGGACTTCATTACCTACTATTCCAGCAGTGAGGCAGGTGATCTTCCATCTGGCTGAAGAGTGGAAACACCACAGGCCTGGGGTTTTCCATCTCATTAAATAATTGCCTGTCCTGTGTACAGCTTCAGGATTAATTGAAAAACTAAGTACAGTGATAATGGCAGCCTTTGCCTTGAATGTTTTTTTTCCTTTTCAGCCACAGGGTGTCTGTGGACGATGTTAAAGTGGAGTAAATGACATCTTAAGGTAATCTACCTACCTGGAAAAGTAGATTGATTTTTTTCTTATCAGTATCTGTTAAAAGCAGTTACAGTACCATAAAGCCAATGCCTTCTTAGAAACCAGTGTCAAAGACAGACAACTCTGTTCACTTTGAAGTTCATAATAATTCGTGTCTGGGTACCTGTGTTGTCCTCCAGGCCAAAACATGCATCTCCTCTGGCATACCTGCCCGTGTCAGTGATGTGAGACACAGCTTTTTGATTTTTACCGCGTAATAAGAAGGACAAGAAAGCAGAGTTGGTTTATACCTTCAGGGCAATTCAATTTTTTCTGTTTTTTTTCCTCTGTTATTTTAGACAAACAGGATTGAAATACACAAATGCACAAAAAGGATTTAAACACATGCATCAATGTATGGCAAGATGTCAGAGCACGGAGGCTCCCATATAGTCAGTTACCAGAGTAGTTATGGGCTTAATGCCTCCCTCGAGCGTGCCCTGACAGAGCCCAGGAGGTGACCTGCACCGCTGTGTCAAGCAGTTCATACTCTATATTGTTCCATGCTGGACTTGACCCAGCCACCCTAAAACTACCGAGCCACAGCCCCAGAGACAGAGCCACTGCTGACCTGAAATGAGGAATGCTTGATAAATTTGCATGCCATCTCATGCCATGCTGATCTTGTCTGTATCAGTGCACTTAAGACACTGCGCTGTCTACTTTTAAATCTTTTTCAGTCCATTTATAGCTTATTTATTAAGTTCTGTAAATAGGTGAGGGACAGATAAAATTTCCTCGTTTTCAGTCTAAAACTGTGAATGTTCAAACAAGGAAATAAGAAATCCAGCACCAGCGCAGATTCATGGTGGACTTGTCTGTCTGATGCAGCCCTCAGAGGGTCTCTCAGATCTGAGAGAAACAGGCAGATTATCCACATCATTAATTCTCCAATTTGCTGGCTGAAATAGCAAACCATGCCTCAGCCCGCTGCCTCCTCATAATGGAAACCTTCTCCCCATCTCTCACTGACCAACGGCCTGGTTAATTAAAACTCCTCTGGAAACCAAGTGTCAACTCAGTGATAAACCTATTAAACCCACTTCTGCCTTGCATACAAAGTCACTAAACCTGTAGCTGATTCCTGCAAGACAAATAGATTTTCTCCCCCTCTGCTTTTAAGTTTAGCTAGAATAAGTTCAGCTCGAAGTCCTAAAGTATATGAAGGAAGAAACCATACAAAATCAAATAGTTCAGGAAACAGTGTGAAGCCTGTTGCTCAGTGCTGCAACTATCAAATGAAGTCATACCAATAATAACAGAGAGAGAGGCTTTAGTCAGTATCTGAGAGCCACTGCTCTATGACATGACCAGTAATCATTCTTCTGATATTTTATGAACAGCTGATCATTGCTTGCAATAATACAGTAGACAGTCTTGAAATATGAGACTTTCACACAGGACAGGTATCGTAAATCACTTCCATTAACAGTTAGTGGCATTTGTGTGTGCCACTTTCAAAGATTTTGTGAGATGCTTAGTTTGTGAGATGAGAAGGTTAGTTAAGAATGAATGAAGTCAGTGTTGGCTGCCCTCACATTGTGCCTTCTAACAGAACAGAGGGCAAGAGAGGGAGGACAGACTGTATAAGAAATGTAACAATCTGTGCTACTTATGTCAGTCTAAAGTCACTATTCTAAATGTATCCCATCTAAGTTTAACCAAAAACTACACAGCACTCTCTGTGCTCTGCTGTTTTACACACACACTTTGTTGTTAGATAAATACAAATATTCAAAGAAAGTTCCAACTTGTTAGAGACAGATCTTTTAGCCCCTTCTAGGGGTGAAGCTACACCCCTAGAAGGGGCGTAGGGGTGCAGATGAAGGTTATTAACCAGACAGACCTGCGAGAAAGGCAAATATGAGTTCATCTGCAGCTGACAGTAAGCAAGACTCCCATTCTGTTTTTTGATATGTTTTTTTTTCTGTCATGACACGTTCATCATAATGACTGAAAGGAAGAAAGAAAGCAGTTGAGGACAGCACGGTGGCCAGTGACAGTGTTACAGCAGAAACTTCTTTGACTTTGAGTGACTGGGGTCACAAAAGTTACTCTCAGGCAGCAAGCCTTTCAGATAAGATATTTCTTTATTTGTCCCATAATGGGGAAATTTGCAATTTTGCTTTATTGCCTCTATGGTAGCTTTTGTTGCTATAGTTTTGCTGTCATGGCACCCCACCAATAAAGGTCCAATGTTATTTCACTCAGTGTCACGTTTGCATCACTGCTGATCAGAACTGGAACTAATAATTACCCAGAAATGACAGCAGATTGTATCTGTTCCTACTGAAGCTGAAACCTAGATGTTAGTATGTGTCAGTGAGTGTTTTGTCTCTGTGAAAGGGTTGTTACACACCGTCCCACCTCTGTTTCCATTCCTCCAATCTCAAGGTCTGTCTGTGGGGATTATTGTGACTGTACTAAAATGCCAAGGCTAGTGCAGGACGTCTGCCACTGTCCACATGCCCTGTCTGCTTGGAAAAAATATTGATCCCACTTTCCATTGACCTTACTTTTGTTATCCCGTTCGGATTGCTGTTTCTCACTCACACATCTTTTTTTCCACACCACACGGTGGGCTCACATTTTCTGATCAAGCCCACATTAAACAGGGTCTATGAAATATAAGGAGGCACTCTCGGAGGCTAAAACAGAGTCAGATCAGTTTTTTTTTTAAAGTGGGGCAGGTGGTTAGCAGATAGTTGATTTCTGTGTTTCCTGCAGACCCTGCAGTTATTCAAACAAGAACCAACAGGCTGAAGTGTGGGCTGGGCAGCTGAAGATATGTACCATCAGGTCAGCTCTCAAACGGAGTCATGGCAGATAGAGTTTCTTGGACAAGGCTGTGCCTATCTGGCACATATTTATCCTCCATGGACAGAAGATTTGGGTTTGGTTTTGAATAGTCCTCATTACCTTTTCCTTCTGAATTGTAGTGCTTCCATGGTGTTGCTAGCTGCTGCTAATCGTGGACAAGACAGTTTTTTAAAACTATAGTCGTATTAAAAAAGAAAAAGGGATATGCTTCTGATCACAAAGTAATAGATAGTGGCATGTAAATATAGCTTGGTCCCTTATTGAAAGTAGCAAACTGCCAGCAATGAGAATATTTACATGAACATTAGTATTCCAGTTGAGACTTACCCTGAAATTTATTGGATGCAGGATACAGTGTTTCCCTGGAACACATAGAAACCTGGTTAATCATATCCTTGTGTATGTGATCACAAGGTTCAGTTCTGTATTAATTTTGATACTGAGTTTTAAACTTTAAGTAAAGCATTCCCTTTTTTATTTATTTTATTGTCTAAGACCACATTCACTCCCGACATTAAAATAAGATATTTATATGGACAAGTTGTAAAAGAATTTAAAAAACACTTCACCCTTAGATGCATAAGTGGGTCAAAAATGACCCAGTGAGGTCGTTTTCTTGCAGTATCTATATAATGATAAATTAAGTTAAATTAAAAAAATGACCAGCTCAGTTTTCTATGGAATCTATCAGGAACCTTTGATTAATTTCATCTGTCAGGAATATATTTAATGTTGACCACACAAACTAAAAGTGTCACCCCTTAGAAAGTTCATTTTACACAGCAAGATCTGATACATGTAAGTATTGCCTTTATATTTCACCATAGTTAATGTTATCAAAATGATACAGTTTAACAGCATACTTGCACTTCCACATGTGTGTGCATGTCATTTACAACTATTGTGTGAAACAGTGTGTGCAATTGTGATTTATCAACAAATTAGCTTATTTTCAGTTAGCCAACAACAGCTTGCTAACTGACCTAGATAACATTAAAATATGTACTCTGTATGTATGTATGCATGTATTTTTGTGTGTGTGTGTGTGTGTGTGTGTGTGTGTGTGTGTGTGAGTACAGTATTTATTTATATATCTACATACTGATCTATAGGTTTGCCTGTCTTTGAAAAAAAAATATTCCTTTTACTGGATGGAGGGGCAGTGATGTGGCTGGATTTAAAATTTTAAGTCTCACATCATGAGGACCTAGAAAATTTTCGGAGTGGAGGTGTGTGTGGTCCACCTGGACATTCAGCTGTGCTAACTGAACAGGGTCGATGAGACAGAAGATTCTTCTTATGAGTCCTCTGAGGAAGAAAATTAGTTCTGATGGCTCTTTGTCACACATGAATGTTAACATTTTTCAACTGTTGTTCTGCTTAATTAAACCTTTTCTTTTTTGAATTATTTTAAAATTAAATGACTGAACAGTGACACACATATAGACACACACATACTCACACACAGACACACACAAGATGAATGTTATCAGTTTTAAATTGTGGTTCTAGTTTTTCAGCTCTTTCAAAATTATGTTCAAGTGTTCAAAAATGAAAAAAAAAACGAAATGCAAAATCATTTTTGTTGAGCAAAATATAATAGAAAATGTAATTAAAATGATTATTCCATAACAAAATGATAATAGTTTAAACAGTACTTAACATATAGTTACCTTTGTAAAAGTAAGCAATTCCCTTTTTAAAATGCTCCATTAAAAGTACATGTCCATTCAATATGGCACTTAGCTAAAAGTTAAGAAATATTACTAGCGAGAGCAATTGAGTTATCTAGTGTAAATGTACTGACTTAACGGCCGAATTGCCACTGACATTCTTAAAGTGATAATTCTCAACCCATAATATTCTTTAAAGTGGTTGCATGTTTTGTATGAAAATCCAAACAGAGTAATTGTAACTTAACCAGTCAGATACTTGCAACGTGATGCCATCTCTGTCTAGAATGAAGCAGAGTTAAGAAGAAATAACCTAGCGTAAAATTAAAATAGTATAATATGTCAGAGATTTTAAAAAATAAACTACATTATACATAGAAACAATAATGAAGTGAAACATAATCAAGCAAGAACCTGTTATTATTTTTAAACTGTTCATTAGATTATGTTAATATTTAAAAAAAACACCTATAGTCTATGTTTTAAACATGGCTGGACCTCACAGGGTGATATTTACTGCTGGCTTGATCCACCAGGTGTGACTGCAATGCATCCCAGCGGAAACACAGCCGCTGAAGCCGATCACAGCCATTCTTGATCAGACTTTGCCAGTATTTCAGCTACTTAGATTAGCTTCACTGTTCTGTCTGTACTCCATAAATATCACCACAATAACCCATTTTCAACAAAAACCTTTCACACTGCACATGTTTGAAAAGGAATGTGAATCCCTGAAATCTTTGCCTCAGTGTCTCAGTGGCTGTTACACAGTTTTGACATGTATGTCAGAGTTTAAAGACTAGAAACGCAATATATAAATGCAGTCCATTTACCATGTTTTCATTGTCAACTAAATTGTAGCTTAAGGTCATGTCTATTAAGTAAATACACACACACACACAGTTACGGTTTAGATACACCAGCAACAGGAACAAACAGTAAGTTGCATGCAATCATTTGCAAACAGTTTCCAGTCTTGTTTGCAAACAACTGAGGCTTTTCAGGATACCCTTTTTATCCCAAACCGTCATGCCACCACATAACCAATTAACCCGTTTACCCATGGAATGGTCCACATTGGTTTTTTTGGAGCCTTCCACAATTTTAGCAGTTGTTTATTGCTCCTGTCCCAAACAGTTTGATGCTATTGGCATCAAATTTAAAATAATCACATATTTAAGAAAAACCCAAAAGTTGATGAGATAAATATATTGTCTCTTTCGTAATGTCCATTAAGCAAATGCAAAAAAGAAGTAGAATATGCGCTTATTCTATTTTATTTGTTGTGCACAGCTTTACACTTTTTGAAATCAGTGTTTTATTTAGTTGGCTTAGTAAAAGGCTTAGGGCCTAATATTGAAGCTCTTGGAAGCATAGTCTAAAGTACACAGTGCCAACCAATGTCAACCATCAAATTAATCAGTGTGTTGTCTCATATTCCCTTTACAAGCCAGGTGCACTTAAACATGGTGCAGTGCTATTTAGATGGCAAAGGCAATCAGTGCCCAAAGTTAGCGTATTAGCGCTGAGGGAACAGATCCGCTTGTGCACATGTTGAAGGTATGTAAAAAGATCTACAAGGGAAGCAGTCATGTGCTGAAGCTTCCTGAGGTGAAGCAGGTGTGGGAGGAGATAGCATTGAGCATAGTCTCATCTTCTGGTGTCACTAGAGCATTTGCACAGTGTTGAAAGAGGTTTAATGAAGTCAGAGTAGGGGCAAAGCAAAGGTGACCAACTAAACACCAACAACACTTTGCTACAGGACAACAACATAGAAACTGGTTGCCCTGCTAGTACCGAGTACATCTTCATTAAAATACTGTCAACAAGGTAAATTGAGGTTTCAGTGGGAAGGATGGTCACCTATCACCTTGCTGGAGGTGAGTGATGCAGACAAGTAGCAGAAGAAAAAGCTGAACTATAGACGAGGCACTTAAGGCAGTTGAGGAGCTTTTTTTTGTGGGCATGGCATTCAGGCTTTGTAACTTTGCAGACTTTGCACAAAAAACTATATCCATATAAAAGGAGAGGAAAAAAAAGAAAATGACCTCCTTAAATTACAAACAGCCTATTTTTGATGGATGCATCAAGCATCAAGCTGCACAGGGAAGTTCAGACAGAGAACTCAGAAACATCAGGTCTATTTTATAAAACATATGGAGTCCTAATTATTTAAGCTGACCAAAAATGTGGAATAAGTATTTCTACAACATAATGCATGGAGGACCATTCAAAAATAGGGTTAGGGGTTAGAAAATTCCATCACTTTAACAGACAGATGTAGCCAGCTGTGTTGCAGGTATAATGGCTGAAAAGAGCAAATCAGTGGATATATTTTCTACAACTATAGTACTGAAAAAAAACAAACAAACACTAAAGCCCTTCTTAAATAAGAGAGCAGAGATTTGACTCTTAATTTGTGTTTTGGTGATCACTCATGCCAAGGATTGTAGAGCAAGTGTCTGCACATTGCTGTGTATTAATTTCCTGCCAGACTAGGTGGGTATCCTGACTTTTTTGCATCAGGGGCATGCTACACTGACCACTAGTGTAGAGAAGGGGGGCTGGTAGGAGCCAGTGAAGGGAGAAGCTGCTCTGAAGAGAGGTGAGAACGGGGAGGGGGTTAGAATTGTTTTGTCTCGAATTCGTCAAGCACAACTACAAAGATGTGGCAGGGGCCAAAAGCGCTTTTGAAAGTTTCGAAAAGGAAAAATTTTTTGTTGGATAAACCGTCCCCAATTCCCCACTTTCTCATCACTGATGGGGGAGGACGACCTTTGACCTCCAGTATCAAAGTACAGGGTGATGCCACAGCAGCCACCCAGCCAGCCAGAGCCTCCCCTCTCCAACTGCACCCACCCCACCACCACCACCCAACCTCACACACTCCAATTTCACCCCCACTGCTCTGCCCCACTCAACTGCAAGAAAAAGCCTGAATTTCATGTCTTTCTCTTTGGTCTCTCCCGAGCTGTCCCTGTGGCTCAGGAGTCAAGAATTCAATTAGTTAAAAAAAGAGAAGAAAAGAGCGAGGCTGCAACAATGCAGCAATAAGGGGGCAGAATGTGCGTTCCCACACGCTAAATACAGGGCGCTTTCTCCTGGGGCCCACAGAGCCAGAGGACCTACACCGCAGGAGGCGAGAATAATCACAGCTCCCTCTGAACCCCCTCATTACACACAAACACTCTCACACACACACACACACACCTTACATTCCAGATAGCTTCATGCAGACATGTATTACGGGCAGACATTCTCTTGAAGAGAGACACACCTTCCAGATGCCCCACACTTACTTTACACATAAACACATACTGAAAGAAACTTTCAGCACACACACACACACACACACACACACACACACACACACAAACCCACACAAACAGAGCACATAAAGACCTCTCATTATATACTGGCCTCATACAGGTGTTCTCGAGTCTCAGGTTTACAAGAGAAAAGTGTTTTCTTGTATTTGCTTTGCAAGACACACTACCTTATGTTAAATATGATACAAGTATGAGTGGGAACAAACAAGAAGTCTGTTTCCAAATGTTCAAAACAACTAATCCATACAAAGTATTCTTTCTTAGAGATTAATATTTTTCTTCAGTTTTCCAGAATTTTACTCGTACAATATGTCACACAAGATAACATGTAGATAACATGCCCACATATTCTCAGCTTGCTAAAAATCAGCCTTCTATAATGATCAGGTAAAACCTCTGGGACAAAAAAACCTAAAGAAGTGCAAACATTGTTTGTCCCTCTTTTTAAGAGTTTGAGTGATTACTTTTTTTGTATTATATTCTATATTTTGATATTATTTATATCACTGAGATAGAATATAACTGTGGTAAGTCTGATGCAAAATGATCATTATCAGTTTATATATCAATGGTATTTTTTTTTAGATTGTTTTGTCTCAAGATTGGGGTTGAGTTGGGTAATATGACTCAAAGCAATGTTAGTATTTGGGCTGAAAAAATATTTTGATAAGTCTTGTGGAAGAGTATATTCACCAATATGACAGTGAGTTCTCACAATTCTGTACCTTACTTTTGAAAATGTGATGTTTTCCTGCTGCTTTCGGTATGCCACTGCAAATTACTTTTGCTTTTGACTACAACTCAGACATAACAAGACATTTAATGAGCATTAATGAAGTTTTTGGGAGTACAGAATTACTTTAATTACTCATAAAAAAAAATAAAATAAAAAAGCTGCAACCTGAATCTCAATATTAATGAGAATATTTTTTCAATCTTAAAAATGTAAATAAAACAAAACAGTAAAAGTATAAAAATTTGTATGCTAAATGTAAAAAGGGGATTTAAAGTAAATCCTTATCATTCATAATCGTTATTTCACTCTTTCATTGTATTCAAACTGCTCTTATTACATTTTATCTCAGAGCACAAGCTGGTGCAAGTAATGTAATTAAAGTAAAAAGTAATTTTTTTTCAAATGATTTAAATTATTTTGTAATTGCTCAATTTATGGTAAATATTTTCCTAATTTAGTTCTTGTTAGTTACTTTAGTTTTACACTTCTTGCAGATAAAAAAAAGCTATTGAATGTTTAATTTCAAGCTAAAGCACCAAATCTAATCAGTAATCTTCTCTTTGGATGTTACTGATGTTTATTTGTTTAATATGTATATTTAGTTGAGCCAGGTTTCACATTTTGAGTCATTAACAAAAATCACTGGACCCAAAGTGGACGTGTATTGATCTAGGCATGGAACCCAAACAGCGTGGGAGTGTGTGATGTGTCATGGCAGCAGTGTTATTCATACAGCACATTATCCTAATGAGCGTCACTCCCACCACATTTTGAGCAGGACAAAGCTCTGTGATCACTGAAGCTCTGCTTCTAGTGCTTCCCAATTTAAAACTTGTCAGTCGCGCTCCTCACTGACCTCTACCATACAAACACTTGTCACAGAGACCTCCTTTCACTGACGCACATCAAAAATGTCTCCAAATTACCACGGATTCTGACTTAAACTCATTTTGGCTTAAATATGCTGTTGTCTCATTTGTTTCAAATGAGTCTTTGGTTTTCAAGCAACCTATTAATTGAATTGCTTGTTCAAAAGAGGTTTTGCTTTGCTCCAGTCTTCATGGGGATACAGCTCAGTGTAATGAAGTGTGATACCTCTTGATGAAGGTCCTAGGTCATTTCTGAAAATCCATCAATTAGTAAACATTAATCTATCAATCAGTCAAACTTTCATAATTAAGGATTTTTGTTTGTTTAAAGTGAGAACTGTGTACAAAAATAGCATTCACAATATGCATTTGGCCATGCAGAAAATACCCACAAAGAAAACAGCACAGCCAGGTTCAGAAATTGTTATATTACTCAGTCATTTTAAACTGAGGAACCTCATAGTATCAGTAGTTAAAGTAGACTGGACAATTTTGACTGATCTTGAGAAGAGCCTACTTTTTGTGTTACAATATAAAAGAGGTTCATGTTTCATGAATTTTTTTTGCAGTGGCCTGTTAATGAAAATATGTTTTCAAGGGATCAGTAACTGATTAATTGCCAAACGATCTACAGTTGCTTTGACATTATTATCATTGTCAACATTATCAAGTAGTGACAACTAAGCTCCTTCTTTTTCTTGATGAAGAGCACTACTATTATCAGCTTACGTGCTAAATCTTCTTGATTTACTCCTGTAGATGTCTCTAAGAGATCTGCGTAGAAGACTCCTGTAATAATATAACCCTTTCTCAGTAGTCCTTTAGCATAACTCCCTTAACATCCCAGAAAATGTTAGCATGTACCTTGTCTGCAAACCTCGACATTTGGCTTCTTGGGAGGTGGAGTCTCCCAGGAACAGTTTTTCAACAGTTTTTTTTTACTCTGATTTAAAGCTAAGGACTCAGATCTCATCTATTGTTATGAATTGCTGGAAAAGTCTTTCAGAATGGCATTTTTTTTCTTGACATGTGTCTGCTTCTCATCAGGCCGAGGATCAAACAGACCCAACAGGCTGCCACCTTGGAGATAAAAAGCTCTGTGGCAGTTTACTCTTGTATTAGTAATTGCTCTGTCAAGATCATGTCATTGATCTCATCAGTAGTCTTGCCTTCAAGGACAGGTGGTCATATTCCAGTTTCTCTCTGCCACCCTTGAATTCAGCATCCTCCTTCAGATGAATAGGTTTTGTGTTTTATCAATAAAATCTTTAAGTCGGTTCTGAAACAAAGTTAGACGATATAAGGAAGCCAGGGTAAAAGTGATGTGGTCATCCTGAGTACTGATTGTTTGTCCTGAGGGGGAACAGCAATGAGAAGAGCACATATCCCCGAGGGTTGCCTTTGCTGATTATTTGGTTGCTGAATATGATTTCCTGTATGTCCATCATGAAGTTTGTGAACCACAGGTGGAGGCTGGCACAGTGAGCTAGTATAATGATGGTAGGAATGTCAGTCTTGCTGGTTAAGATACCCTGAGTCATTGTTCTAATGGAAAAAAGTAATTATGAAATCAGTTATTAGAATCGATGGAGTGAAAACACTAACTGCAGTAAATATACTATTGTGCATATATATCTATATATGCGCAATACATATTGTGTACGGACCTATTCCATAATAGAACTAGCTATTAGACCGCAATTAGTCCCAATTCACTGCTATCACAGCCTAAGTTGGTTCAAAAGGATTAGAAGTTTAAGGCAGCTAATGGAAGCTAATTTAAAAGATAATTGATGTTGCGTTGTATCTTGTCGTAGTTAGTGCATTCACTCACTTTTATAATTCTTCCCTGCTTTTGCTACAGTAACACTGTGTTTTAGCATCCATAGTACTGTTACCCTATAAATGTCACCTGTGGCAAAACTGACAGCTGTTAGTCAAAAGTGACAAATTCTCGCTTTGACAGATTTCTTGCATTTTGATACCACATACTTTATATTACATTGTGGGCAGTTGTTATGGATGTTTTAAAGTTTTGACCAGAATCAGCTAGCAAACATTAGCATGTTGTTGTGTCTGCTGTGTGTGTCCAGGGTGGGTGATTGAGTTGAGTCTCAGTCTGTTCCAGTTGAATGAACAGAGCTGAGGGGCCGGTTGAGGAATGTCCTGGTGACCTTACACACAGGAGACACAAACAGAAGCCGAAAGGACCACAGGGGGTGAGGATGGGACAACAGGGTCTGGGCATGCATGTGTATGCGCGTGCGTGTTTCCATGCATAAAGAGTGAATTTGTGTGAGAGACAGTCCATGTTTAAGTGCATGCATATGTTTTCTCATGCATATCAGTGGGTAAGAAAGGGCTAGAGGGAGCAAGAGAGACTGGGAAAGGAAAAGAGAGCAAGAGAGAGATGGCGAGAAAGTATTTGTTTGTGCATGTGTGTGTGCATGTATGCATGCATGCGAGTGTGTGTCAGCAGGGGTCAGCACTTGCACCCTTTGACCATTGTCTCCCTTCCTGACCAATATAAAAGCATCATAACCCTTTGAGCTCAGACATATTTAGAAAGCAGATAAAAGCACTTTTTACAAACTAGATACACGGCAGACACAAAGCCCGGGGTCAAGCGCAACAAATTAACAACCCACTTTGTGACAGGAGGTGGGGGTGGTGGTTGACTGGGTAAAGCTAAACCGCCCCTTGGGGTCCAGAGCCAAAAGCCTCCACATTCCCAGAGCAGGGTCGTGGGCTGTTCTCTTGAATTCATTTGTATTTGGTCCGAGGGGCAAAGGCTGGGATAAATACTGACTTATATTTTTTGTGTTTGTATGATGCCCTCCAAATATAAGACTTTTTGGAATCCACCAATTCCAACAAAAGTTTTCTATTAGGACATTATAAAAGGCAGGAATTAAAATCATTCTTTAGTGAGGATCTCAAGTGCAATCAAAACCAGTTTACACATATCAACATCTCAGGGTAAAAATCGCTAGGGGAAGTCTGTATTACATTTATATTTAAATTATATATGGCATAAGAAGTAGAGGTAGGATAAGATATGATTAGGAGCACAAAAAATTGCATAGCTTCTTAGATTCATAGCAAAATTAATCATCAAAGAACAAAAGCTTGGATCACATTTCCAAAAGAGTTTGGGACACTGTGTTGAATTTAAATGTAAACAGAATTTAAAAAAACTAGCTAAATGTAATGTTTGCAAACCACAGTTTCAAAGTGTTCCTCAACCTACGTGGTAATATCCTCAATATAATCATGTGTTTCACAAAATGATGAACCTCTCCTTTTTTTACCCAGTCATGGTACAAGAACTTGTTACCAATCGCCTGTTTACCTGTGAAGTTTTCATTGCTGTTTTATTTGGGGCCTTTAGAAACTTTCCCGATCTTTGCTGTCCCTGTCCTAATTTGTTCAGATGTTTTGCTGACATTAAATTCAGAGTAAGCATTTATTCTACTTGCAAAAATAATCAGATTTATGTGGTCACACATCAAATGTATTGAATACTTTATATTGAATAAAAGTTTTTACATACTGATTCATTAATGTTTTTCACAGTATCCCAACTTTTTTGGAATTGGAGTTGTAACTTCAGGACATTAGGAAATTAAATTTTTCAAGGCTTTTATTTTTTATAGCCTGTGACTTAAATATAATGATAATACATGAGGCAAGAACCAGGGCTAGGAAAGCAGTTGAATATACATGAAAAAGAAAATTATCAGTATCTGTCTACAATCTCTTCAGGGTATTTTAATCTACCATCCAAATAGTCCAAAGTAATTTAGTGACCTTTTATCACGTACTCTTAAGTTAGCTGAATTTTTGCATCTGGATGATTTCAACATTTTTCTCGATTATGCTTCAAATACATTGGCTTCTGCATTTACCAGTCTTAGGGATTTTTTTAACCTAACTTATGCAACCAGCTCTACAAAAAAAGGAGGGCATACTCTGGATCGTTTTTTAAATTAGATTAGAGCTGTGTTTTATATGACTTGTCTTTTTGTTTTGATATTTACCTTGTCATTTAATTGAGTCTTGCATAGGTAACCATCTGGCTACTGAAAAATTCTTTGCTGTCTGTTTTAACAGGCCTTTTATCATGTCAAATAGGGATCTTGATGCACAAGTTTAATCCTTTAATGAGCACTGCTTTCAGACCTGGATAATGTCACTCTGACAAAGCCCAGATTGGCCTCTTCAGATTAATTCCTTCCCCCGGATGAACTACAGTTTATTTACTTTTAAAAGAACTTCTCAAAAAAATGTAGTACTTTTGGAAGTCCATTCATCTGCAGTTTCAGTTTTTGCATCTTTTAAAAACTTTCAACTGGATTTTAAATATGTGGCTAAGAATGCCAGAGCTACTTATCCAAAAATCCCCTTTTTCACACCTTAAATAATATTGTCTCTCCTACACTACTTGCTCTTACCAGTTCTTTGGTTAATGAGTGCAACCAATGTCTATCAGTCTTTGTTAGAAAAATCAACAGCATATGGGCAAACATCCCTCCTTGTTCCCTAAAATGCTGGGCCTGTACCAGCCAACAACGCTGACATGCTTGTCTCATTTTAGGAACTGTTCAAATCTAGTCAGTGCTACGAAAACATCTACATCACACTCATGTTCCTGACATTGTACAAATATTCCTTGACACTGGTAGTTTTAAATCACTAATTGTCTCTTTTGATCCATGTGTAATCCAATAACTTACAACTTGTTGACATGTGGTCATGTCCCATCTCACATCAAACAAGCTGATGTCTCAAAAACAACAAATCTTGGACATTTCAAAACCTGAGAACTAACTATGCAGGCTAATGCAGGAGAATGTGGACCATCGTGTTTAGCATAGGAATTGATAATCATGACTTATCAACTGGATCCTTGTTTCACAGTGTGTTTCCAAGTGAACTACAAGCTTCTGTCATTGCTCCATTCTTACATCTGGTTTGGAGGGTTATGAGAAATTTTGAATGTAGCTCCTGTCATTGCAGTGCAGATGACATGTGATTTTTACATTTCTGTCACGTGTAGTAATATTTCCAAACAGCTGGCTGTTTTAAACTGCTTCAACTCTATAAATAATTGGATGGCTGAAAAGTGCTTACAACTAATACTGATAAAAACAAGTTTTTAGTTCAGCCCTATTTTTGTCCCATGGTGATGGAAACTCTCTGAACTTTTTTCTCCCTACCTCTGTGATTTAGGTGTTTTTCTTCGCTCTAGACCTGGAGTCTTAACCATCACGTTAGCTGTTTAGTTTTCTCCTGCTTCTAACAGCTAAAGAATATTGTCTGGGTAACTGTTACTCTCATTTCACACATGTACTTAACACTTAACTTATAAACTGGAAAAAAGAAGGAAAAAAGGAAGTTATGAAAATAACCAGTAAAATCAGTATTCAGTTTTAGTTGAATTCGTTTAACATCTCTGTGTAAAATTCTGTCCCTATTCTCAGTTGACATAGAACAAAATTACATATTACAGCTCTTATTTCCTATGATGTATTTTTCCATTATTTTTTAACTTGTATTCTGTGAACACTTGAAGTATTTTTGTAAAAACAGGGTTAAACACACATGTTAAGTCCTACAAAAATTTCCCTGTTCTACTGTCAGATCACTGCATCAGTTAAAATAGCAGTTGATCAACCTCAGTCTTCATAGGAACAATCCTGCAGTGTAAAGTATTCAGCCTCTGTCTTTGGGATCTTTTTTTTTTTCCTTTGTCGTCCAAAATTCTGTGTTGTCCTTAAATATACATATTTCCACTGTTTCTGATTTTTTCTTTTGTTAGTTATGAAGTCTTGGTCTAAAATGCTGCAGATGCAGCAGTGGAAAGGACAGGGTTTATGACTCGATCATCACATACTTATGTTAAACAGCTATAAGTACCCAACAAAGTTGACCTGTTTTGTTGCAGACATGGTATCTCACACATCTATCCAAGCACATCCAGTAGAGACACAATGCTGTATGACATTGACAACTGAAAGGTCACTCTTGGTGACCCTGTGAAATGAATGAAATAATTCTAATAATTCCTCCAAACTTTTTTATCCTATTGTTATTATTATAGTTATTATTATTAGCAATAGTTGTTATAGTTGAAGTAGCAGTAGTAGCGGGAATTATGGTAGTAGTATCTAGACAAGAGCAGAATCTAATACTACCTCTTATACCTGTTTTCTGTCAGCAAAAAATAAGGACAGGTACTCAGTTGCACAGCAGTATGTTTTTAATGAGTTATCAGGCCTAACCAGGTCTTTTTTGAAAATGTAATATTTAAATCATGATAACTGATTGCATTCAAATGTGAGTGTTGCAAGTAAAACATCAGACTTGACAGTTGCAGGTGTGCTGGCTGTTGTGTCATTGTGTTGGGGCAGCACAGTATTGCTTGCAGTTTTAGGGGAAATGACTTTGATGAAAATGTATCAGTAATATTATACAAGACTTTTTTTAAACAAAGGTATGAGCCATACAAGCCAAATATATTTGAAGTTTTGCTGATAACTGGCAAATGAGATTTCACATGAACGATTGTGACCCAGTTGCAGCCTTAGTAGTGTATGTATCATTTCTGTACAGAGGTTTTGGAAAGTCAACCTCCAGAGTAATATTTCAGTTGCTGCTGAAACTCCAATATACTTGTGGATAATTCCATTTACCGAATTTGTTCTTTGTAGAAGATTTTGGTATTTTCTGAGCTTGGTTCTCAGAATGCTGACAGTCTGGACAGCATCAGTGAGTTGGTGGTTTTGGGAAAGCTGGGTGCTCCCTGTGCAGTCAGCATGTTGATTTGGAGCTAACAGTGTTGGTACTAATAGACTCGACCCCCAGTGGGGGATCTTACACTTTGTATAATTGTGTGTGTGTGTGTGTGTGTGTGTTTTTGTATTTGTGTGTCTGTATTTTAGTGTGTTATTACTGCTTATGTCTATGCACCAGACTAAATTAGTACATTTGATTGCATGACAAAATGTGAGTTGTATGTGTTTGTTCATATCTGTAAATTGTGCTTCTGTGTGTAAGGTGTGTGTATGTGTGTGCATGTGTGTGTGGCTGTTTTCCCGACTGAGGACTCAGTAAGTTTGTGTGACCCTGTCACACAAGCTCTTAGATAATACAGACAGCTGATGAGGTTACCCAAACGGCAGCAGAGGCCCAGCATGCTGCTAATGATGAGAGGAGGAGTGAGAGGGGAGGCACACACTGGATGGAGCAGAGTGACTCAGTTTGGTCATAGATGTGGGTGTGTGTATATTGTGTGTGTGTTTGTGCATATGTGTGTATGTGGGGACACTTGTCCCACATTAGGCGAGAGAGGCTCTGACCTTAGCAGCTATAATATCAGTGCAAGCTCTGACCCTAGTTTGGGCCTAGTTTGTGGTTTAGAAGGGGTGAGAGAGTTAGGAGAGTGGAGGGGGAAGTCGTTTTTTTCAGTGTCCCCTGCCCTGCCCTGTCTCTGCCAGTGCCATAGCCCAGTGAGGGGTAAGTAATGTGAGTAATAGAGAGTAATAGGGTCCAAATAGTGAGTGGGACCGTAACCCTATTGTATCCTGTGTCAGCAAGGTCAGAGGTCACCCACAGCGCATACTGGTCCTGGCCCTGCCCGACCCATTTGGACCATAAATGAGTTTACCCAACACTAATTACCAGGGGTCTGCCAATGGGTTGTGCTGGTTAATGGGCCTGACAGCTGCCTGTCAGGCCCATTAAGCTACCCACCCCCCACCCCCCACCCCCAACCCTGTCCTATCCTGCTACCCCTTGAACCCACCCCCAACCTAACGCATCCCACTTCTCACCCTGTGTGTTGATGCCAACACAATGCCTGGGTCTTTTTCTTTTTGGTTATGTCTGAACTACTGCTCGCTCTTTTACACAGCAGAAAACTCATTCGGAGCCCAGTTGGGTGAATTTAATTTGAATGCACTGTTGTGTTTCAGTATTTTACTGAAGGCATTAATGACACATAACATCATATTAAATGTGCTAAAAATACAGTCCAGACCGTGTCATTTTTTTGTCAGTAGTGCAGGTTTTGTTTCAGAAGTGTTTGGACAGCATTCAAAAGTAGTTCTTGCATTTATCGATAAGATTGTACTCTTTAAAGAAACAACTTTGTCAGATTTTGCTCTTCTCTCCCTCTGCTGTGTGAAATGTCTCTCAAATGACCAAAAATTAATCTCCCTTCAAACTAATAGTCTAACAAAAAGGTTTTAGACATACAGTGTTGACTGCCATATTATTAATGCCCTTTGTTTTACTTGAAAACACGTGTATGTATGTAGGCATATATGTATGTATGTGTTCGACAAATCAGTTGAAAATGTACTTTTTGTGTTTCATGTATGTTCCTTTTTAGTACAGACCAAAAATTTCTTGAGAAATTTCAGGTGAGACTGAAACTAAATGAATATGTCTCTCAAATACCCTCATGCATTTTATTTGGATTACCCCCGTATTTCAGTTTTAACCATTTTTTTCAATATGAGGTGGGATATTTGTTAAAGACACTTTCTGACACACCATGCAAAAATAGTGGGAAAAAAAACATATTACTACACTGCAATAGAAGATTTCAATTTATTTCACTTTGATTTCCCTGTTTTTATTTTTATGAGATCTGAAAATCAAGTATAACAGTCAACAAGGTTGACAGAACAGTGTTGCTTTTTTATTTCATCCATCCCTTTTCTTTCACTTACTTGGGTGGAGACATAGGGCTCTATTTTTGTAGACCAGGCGTAGGCGCAGCGAAGGCGTAGGCGCAGCGAAGGCGTAGGCGCAGCGAAGGCGTAGGCGCAGCGAAGGCGCGGCCGTGCCTACAGGGTGTGGCCAGCGCATTTTGCAATTTTGGTGAACGGCGCAGTCCGGCACACCGCGGTGCACTCACGCCTCCGTCCCTCCCACCGGCGCAAGTGGCAAGGAGGGAGGAGAGAAGGCCTGAGTGGGTTTAACACAGCCGAATGTAATCTTCACCAATCAAATGGACGCCTCTCATTGCCTTTAAATGCACTGCAGGCAAGGCACAGTGCCAAGCGCTGACTGATCCCCGCCACCGTGGCCACAGTGTGCTGGAAAAACCTGGTGGCGAAGACGGTCAGAGCCGCTGCCACCTTTACAGCAACTGGGAGAGCGTAGGGGCCACGGGGCTGCGCATCAGCGGCCGCGATGCACCTCACCGTGTGGATCACCTCACGGGACAGATGTAATCTGTTCCTGTGTCTTGACGAGGAGTACAAAATTAAGTAACTATAACATTAAACACAGCAGCAGACTAATCCAGGCATCATGCTCGTGATCCACCTGCATTCCTGCTGTGTTATAGCCAAATAGGAGAACCTTTGGTGATATATATTCTCTTCTGGTATCTCCTCCTCATTCTCCTTGCAATAATGTACACCATCTTTTTAGATCACATTAAGAATAAAGACACAGAGAAATATGGGCAATCACAGGTAAATCCTTAAGACGCCGACTGACTTACATTTATTCAGCGACCGTCTCTCTCTTTTTTTCTTTTCTTTAATTTCATGAGATGAGAGAAGTTGAATATATACTCCGTACCGGATGCCGTGGCTGTTTGTGGTTGGCTGAGAGATGT
>JAQNCA010000003.1:588663-608324 GCA_029783725.1 Acanthurus tractus | reverse complement strand
ACGAAATTGTCAGTGCGCCAAGCTGAATCTGTGGACACCTCCCCCTGGTGCGCCGCCACGCCCATCTCGGCGCACCCCAGTCTACCAAATTGCCAAATCGGCTGCGCAGTGTGGTGTGCCGGACAAAATTACCACTGCGCGGGGTTCGCCACGAAACTAGAGCCCATAGAAGCAGCATGCTCAGCAAGGGTTTTCAGATGACCCTGTCCCCAGTAACATTTCCCAGCATATTTAGGGCATCCCAAGGCATTCTCAGGCCAGATAATATATCCTAATCCCAACCACCTCACAGTTAAGGTCCCAGTCTGATGAAGCCTGCAAACCACATTATCTTCAAAAGAAAATGTGCTATTCTGAGGTCCACAAACAGGACAACTTCTCACCCCTGTAGAAGGAATGTTTCTTAGATCCATAGGATATATTTTACATGTCCATCTTTGAAACAGCCTACATACAGCCTTTTAAAGGGGCAGGTCATTTAAAAAAAGAGTTGCAAGGTAATTGGACAAAAGCTATGTCTGTCACATTCATTACTCTTATCAAAGCCAGCAGGAGAAGAATTAAACATCTTTTTTATCTTTTAATGAGTAAACGTCCAATTCTAGTAAAACTGACCCTATTGCAGCATCCACACTAACCTCTTCAGTAGCCGCTATTGTTTACAAGTTTGCAACCGCCTCTCGTTTTCATCAAAACTTAGCCATGCTAGAGCAACCACCTCCATTCCCTCAAAGAATGCTGATTCATGTGGTCATATCATGACTTGGCACAAATGAATCCAGGTGGGGCTTTTTGAGATGGACCTTCAAGATATCAGCAGTCCAGCTGCTTTGCAAGATTACCATAAAGGACAAATTGGTTGTGTTCACTTTCATGTTCCTCAAAGTACCTCTTCCACCCCTTAATAATATCTTCCCAGTTTTGGAGTTTTTGATCTTTATTTTGATTATGTTGAACTATAGGTGTCACAATTTACCAACTTGTTTCTGCTACAATTCAAAATGACATGTTTAATACATAATACATTGAAATTGGAAATGAATCTTAGACAAATATCCACTGAAATATGTGCAAATTGTATACTAGCCTTGGGAATAACCACCACTTTCCAAAAAAATAAAATACTAACCTCTTGGAAATTGTTCCACTTGTTAAACTGATTCCTATTAAATCTTGAATCCCCCTCAAAACACCTGATATTTAACAAAATTGTCCTCTGACAGTATGGCTTTTGATAAAAGAAAAAATTGTGTGACTGATAAAACAGTTAAATATTTTATATTTAAATAAAATTTGACTGGCATGTTTATGGGCACTGATGTTCTCATGTATGACCTTTGTGTTAATATTTCTGACTAAATATTTTAGGTTAATATATATTTTTATAGGTGTGATGAATATTCTTTGTCTTCCTGTGGTTATTTCTTTTTACATGAAACATAATCATATACTCAAAAATCTTATATTTTAAAGATAATTGCACAACTTGGCAACAAAATGGCTCTGTAGAGGAAGTTTACTTGACTGACCCGATTTCCAAAATTAATTCTGATATTTAGAACAATGCCATCCCAATGCCTCTACTTAATTTACTGTTTAACAAGTCCACTGTAAGATTATCTTAACTACTTAGAAGGTTATATCATTTAGAATTTTACCTTACTTAAGCAAGTTTTTTTTTAATTAGACCACATTGATTTTAATATAATTTCCAAATGTTTTACTCTTCGCTTTCAAGATTGGACAAGATCAGGCATGTTCAAGGTGCTATGATAAGTGTTTTCGAATTCTCTGTTTAAACTGATTCAAACAGTTATTCAGGGTAATGTAGACAAAAGTGAAATTAAGTTATTTGTAAGTCTTTTTTTCACTGAGACAGAAGGTCACAATTTATACTATATTTAAACTTACTTTTTAATTGAATTAATGTAGGGCTTTGCCTTCTTCTTAGGATGACACATGATTTGGACCACTGTTGAGTAAATTAAAGATACAATGTGATTTTTGGACAGTAGCTCTAGTTGTCTTGCTTGAATCGTTATATAAAGGTACAGCTTTGCATCACATTCTGACAGCATTCCCGTACTCTGCTCTACCACAATGGAGCTAATAGCTTCCTTTCCTTCTGTCTGGTTTACAGGCATAACTGATGTTAATGTTGGGGTCTTTTGAAATGTTCTTTCTGGTCTGAAAAATCATACAGGCATTCACTGAAAATTTCTCATGATTTTCTTACTAGTACACATCTATGTAAGGCCATGTGATTTATCATTATCATCAAACTATATTTAAATCTGTTGTAAAAATCTAAATGTTTTTGTGATAAGATTTTGTCTTTTTTCTACCCTCTTGATGGTTCAACAGAATGGAAGAGGAGTATTTCTCTATCTTCATTTGTCTCTGTATGCCAACCTAAAGAATTCCCATCCAGCCAGCAGTGTTTGTCAGTAACTATCACTCTGCGTGAAAAAGGTGGTTTTCTCCCCTGTCCATCAACCCTGTAGGAGGGCACTAAGCCTCAAGCCTGACCCAGCCCAACAGAAGCCTCCTACCAACAGCACCCCCGGTCACCACCCCACCCTCCACATAACTTAGAACACCCAAACACACCTCATCAGCCCACTCCCACAGCTTTCCACGTCACTCCTTTCACAGCTACCCAACCTCTCCACATGCATGGCATTCACTGTGCATACCTTGGCTGCTAATTCCAACCTGCCACTCCAATCAAAGGATCATGACTGTTGTAGTTCTCTTTTCTTCTGGGAAACATTATGTGGTGAATGGGAACTTGGTGTGTATGGATGTGTGAGTGTGTGTGCGCGTGCGCGTGCGCGTGCACGTGCGCGTGCCGGGTCATTCTTTTAGTCGTTTTTGGACTTGTAGAATTTTATGTAGAATTTTTCCTTTTGATGTTTATGCAGCTTCATATTTGATAAAGTAATTATTTTGGTAGATATTAACAAAAATGAAATATAGTTTGCACAAGCACTGGCACAAGATACCACTTACAAACATCTAAAAATGGGATATTCAGTTTACAAGAGGTTACAAGAGAGTCAACCAAAAGGGTGTAATAACCACAGCAAGATTATGTAGTACTTTTAGTCAGTTTCTGCTCATGGAGTAATGCTAGGTCCATGTTAATTGAAGAATATGATTTAAATCTGCTCTTTATGGAAAGTGTCCTTAAATAACTTATGTTGTATTTTGCAGTACGTTTACATCTACACGTTATTTGATAGTATGATCAGATATGATTATATTTTCATTCATTTAATGGTGGTAATTGAGGCTGTGTTGTAGTTACACCCTTGACTGTTTGTCTTTATAGCTACTGTTTCGCCATTATGAATATATCACATCTGTTTTTTTATGGTATGTTGTGAGTATTTGCTCCAGCTAAAAAGACAACTCTCATTTATTGACTGACATATTGTTTGACGAAACATGCAGCTAAGATTGTCTCAAAAACATCTTTATTAGTCAGGATGGAATGCCTGAGCTAACTTGTTTTCCTGGTCCTATTGTTAACATTAACAGTTTGGGTTTCATTAGAAAGCTTTGGCTTTGGTAGTTTAAATGCTGTGTGTGAGACAGTTTTACACTCTCTGTCTCCCCTTCTCCCTCTCTGTGTACAGCTCCTTTGGAACAGGCACTGCATGCTGTGAGAACTTCTCTCCTCTTCGAATCTGGGATGTTCAACGGTAAGTACAAAAACAGCCCTGACATGCTACAGCATTGCTATACATTGTAACACAAACAATATTTGGTTCATTGTACATCAGATATTTTGTTATCCCAATGCTTCTGCATAACCTGACATGCCAGATCTGTTACACAGAAAAGAGATGACGCTCTCTCGAAAAAAAAAATTGTTTAGTCACTGGAAAAAACAGTTATAACCATTATTCATGGGCTAATTTCAACCAATGAGATTAGCAAACCATACTGCCAAAAATCCTGTTTCTTCATAATGTGTAGTCCAAGCTTCCATATGTAAATTGTCTTGTGTCTCTTGATGTTTTTGAACTGAGACAGCCATGAAGGCTCCACCAGAATCGGAGATACCACTTTTGCTTCCACCTGGCATCCATATTAGGATAAAAACAGGCTTAGTTAGAGTGTGGTTATAAAAATTCAAAGGTGCACAGCCAGTGACAATTTGTAGTGCCTCCAAGCTCAAAGCAGAAGGTGGTAATATGTTGTACCAGGCATGTGAATCCATGTGTGAGTGACACTGCCCTCCAGCCTTACCACTTGTGAGCAATATTACTATAAAGTGTAGACAAAGGTCTTTTGGACTCTAAGGAACTCCAAAGCTTTCTTAAGCTGTCTGATTTGCTAAAGGTTGCCTGTCTCACTGTCAGGGACAAAGCAGTGAGGTAATAAGGAAAACAAGGGGTTTGTTGGAAAAGTAGGGTTTTTGTTCACCCAAAAAACACAAAACAATACAAACCAAGAACTTATTAGCTAGGCCTATAAAAGAGCTCAACAAAATAGAACTATACTCAAAATAACAGCAACAAAACAAGATGTTAACTGAACAAATTGACCTAACATAATAAGACACAAGGGAACATATATACTGTCTTGGCCAAACCAAATAACACACAAGGGGAAAACAAGATGGACATCAACTACAACTAATACAAAGGAAAACTAACTAAACCCAAATCCCCCCTCTAACATGGCAGCACATGGTATGGCCTGATAGGCAGGCCACAGGATATAACAGTATACGCTTGGCCACGCCTTTTACCTCACCAGGAAGGGACCTCCCACAAGCACGGTAACTTAAAAGAACAAAGAAACAAGGATTAATATAACAGAAAATTGTTTTCGACCCTACAGTGTAAAATGGGTTCACTCCATTTAAACAGTGTAAAGCCAAAGGTAAATAAATGATTACCTGACAAATAAACAGGGTAATGTGTACTTAATGTGGAAATGAATTGTTTGGGGTGTGAATTGTTTGCTGACTGCAAATGAAATTAACCTGTATACGAAAGCAATGAGGTGAGAATGGGTACAGTCTTACCCTTGCTGGCTGTTTACATGTGTGGCTGTGGCCATCACACTCACTGTAAAGGCTGTAGGCCATGTCCAATTCTAAGTAATATCGACTTACTATGTTATATTGATTTAGAAGACTTACAGGCAGGCAGCCCGTCTCAGGTCAAGGTTCAGGTTCAACTGCTGCGCATGTAAGGTGATGTGAAAAGAAGGGATGTCCCAGGGCATCTGGTGGAGGTATTGAAAATGGCAATGAAAGTTTATTAGAAACAGGCAACATGGCTTGGGGGGATGGATGGATATGGATGGATAGATGGACAAACTGTGACCAACCTTACAAGGCAAATGGGTTCATTTGTGCCCAGTCAGAATATGACTGCATCAATCAGCATCCTATGGGCAGTTTTATGAGATCCTGATCAACATCAAATCATTAAGAGAGGGGAAAAGAACAGCACTAAAGGCTTTTCTTGATGGAAAGATGTTTTCATTGTTCCCCCAAACTGATCCTTTGGGGATCCTTTACTGATCCTTAAATCTTGTCATTTAACGTTACCAGTGAGGTCTGTGAAAAAGAAAGTTTGAAAAGAAAGATATGGGAGATTACTGACATGATGATCTGGCAACCAGCAGCACTACATATTGCTGGCTGCAGGACCTACCCATTCTCATGACAATTATATAATAGACCCACTACTCCATTGGAGAATAGCATGTGAGTGTTAAATTTGCTTCACTAAGGCATAAAAGATATACCTATAAAATAAAGTCCAAAGAGCAATTATGATAGAGCAAAGGACGACTGTACTTTAGAGCAAAAAAGTCCATCCAGGGGGAAGGATCAGGGTAGAAAGGTGGGCCACACACAGGAGATCGACTTGGAAAACACAGATGATTTTGTAACTGATGGCTCAGTTCCATATCTGTCTTTGTAAGCCATGGCAGTGACCGATCAGCTCAGCATCAGTACCGTGGTTCACCGAAAGGGTAAAAATATGTTCTTAACGCAAAAATATTTTGTAGTGTCTATTGATATTTAATATAAAAGAAAATAAGAGTCAACTATTGGGCAAATGCACGCATACACAACTGCGCCTTAAGTGACAATCAAAACTGCCCCTGCCAAAGGTAAAGCCAAACTAATGGAGCATGTTGTTGAATCATCTGGTAAAATTTGTGACCCTTTTACTAAAGCTGAGACCCCACCGCAGACTCCTGGGTTCGATTTTAACCCTGGGCCCTTTACTGCATGATGTCTTTTTTTGTTTTGCTCCTCCTTTCCTTCCTTTCAGTCTTAAAAAAATTACCCCTTACCTTAGCTTTCACTGTCTTATCTAGTTGGCTTTATTGTTGAACCCAATGTCATATTCTTCCTCCTTTGACTCATCTTTCATTCCGTTATTTCAACCAAATCATGTCCAAGTGGAGTGAACTTGAGTCCTCCTGTTTAAAAATAAATCTTAACACATGCACAAGTCTCTTATAGCAGCATTTGCCTTCTACTATATAAATACACATTCTAACTACTTTGTTTTTAGTGTTTTTAAACTTAATGCATCAGAATAATGCTTCCACCCAGGTTCTGTTGATGTGAAATTTCCATGTAAAACATAATTGCATTTATGCTTGAACAAAGCAGCAGTGTGGTCCTTTATCAATAAAAAGCCAATGAAGCACAGGTTTAAAACACCATGCAACACACTATTCTTGAGCAAAAAGCAGTTTAAAATGAGGGGCCTCTGAAAATTCCTGTCTTTGAAAGGGGCTTAAACCTGATACATCCCTGCCAAGACTGCTGTAATTCCCAGCTTTACCTGGACCGATTAAAATAGACTGGCCTGACACAAAACAAGGGTTGGACACAAAAAGCTGCTTCCTGTTCTCGAATGGTTGGGAAATTTGAGGAGAGGAGAAGACAGGAGACACACATAAGATTGTTCTGGTGGTTGCAGGTGAGGGAAATTGACATGGTTACAAGATGTAACAGTCCTGGATATTGCATATGTTCTCTTAAGTCCAAATTTTTGTTTTGGTCCCTGGCCAGGTATGCAAAGCTGTCCCTCTTGACATGGAAGTGCATTTATAATGTTCACAAATCTGCAAAACTCACAGTAATTTCATGATCAAGGTTAGAATCACCATAATTGGGGGAAAAAATGCAGAGTTTAGATTGTGTGTAGCGGAACTTAAAATGGTCAAAGCCAACATCATCTGCTGAATACCTACAAAGAGCACAAACATCTCAGAAAGAGGAAATAAAGTGGGATCAGAGCTAAGTTAAAGAGCTAAGTATGGACCCCGAGCATACAGTTATCAAGCCTATTTTTAGTAAATGTCTAGTTACAGAAAAATAAAATGGATGAAATAAAACTCTGCTTATCTCAGTAGCAAAGGAGTATTTGGGACCATGCATCAACTGCAGGGCTGTTGCCTCTTTCTCTCGTACCCACTGTGGTCTGCAACACAGCCTAAACCAAACTACCTAAAACGAATGTAAAAACCTCAAATTAGTACTGCAACACCTGATTTTATCCATAGCAGCCTATATATCAATGATGCTTGGTTCTTAGAGTCAGTTAGAGTTGATCAACAACCAGATGTTAAATATTTAACGTCAGGATGTCAACCCTATGTGTTTGCTGTTGCTTGTCTGTATTCCATTAGATATAAATTTAAAGAATTCTCTACAGGAATTGTAGAATGTTATCAGCATTCAGATGAAAAAATAACTGCATGGTATTTATATTGAAGCTGGTAATCACAATTAGACAAAATTAAGAGCTGTTTTATCTAGGGAAAAAAATAGCCTGGACCTTGTCTATATGATTATTGCCAGCAGCTACAAAGCTCCCCAGTCCCCAGTGACAATGAACAGGATGACACAGGTTTCAGATGATGGTGGCAGGCAGGGTGAATCCACAGTGTGCGAGGCAGTCAGATGGTTCTCCATGGGGTTAAAAACCTTCTGAACAGGAAATGGACATATGAACCAGGGTAAAAGCTTTTTAGAGTTAGTCTTCATAAAGGTAAAACCTTAGTAGAAAGCCACACCTTTTTGCTAGGGGTGTATTGAAGAGCTGAGTGCCACAGCGATTGGCAAACTGGTAGTACAAATTGAAAGCTTTCAGAAGAGCCAAAGACATTGGAATGGTGATGTAACAGTGGATGACATGGGCAGAGTGTTGTGAACATATTCCACCTAGGGTGACTTAGAGGTCCAAGATGCAAGACGGGATGATACCAACGGAGAGTGGATTCCAGAGCTGGATTAGCTTCTTCTGTTTGACTGTTGGTCTGCAGATGAAAACTAGAAGATATTTTGGTGGTGGCTTCAATGACCAAATGCTTCTGAGGTGAGTTGGGGTCCACAGTCAGATACCAGGTCACTGGGAAGATTGTGGACTGTCGACAAAACCATAGTATTACCTGCTGAAGCAACCTTCTGACAAAATCTAAGTCAATATGAGACTGGGGCATGAGGGAGAGGTAAGGGACAAAGCAGGCCCATACTGGGATGCTTCATTCTAAGCCCTTTAAATTTAACCAAATCTTCTTTCTAATATTAATATTGATGATGTGATATCTCAAATGAAATCTGAAGTCCCAGCTAGTCATGTTGGTCCCTTAATTTTTTTAAAACTTTTAGGTAAAGATTTTTCATGAAATCCATGTAAGTATTAAAACCCTTATTCCGGCCATGTTCCTCCCGCATGACCGGGCTTCTCACCCTATCTTTAAGGGAGAGCCCAGTCACCCTACAGAAAAAGGTCATTTCGTCCACTTGTACCCGTGATCTTGTTCTTTCGGTCACTACCTAAAGCTCATGACCATAGGTGAGGGTAGGAACAAAGATCAACCGGTAAATAGAGAGCTTTGCCTTTCGGCTCAGCTCCCTCTCCACCACGATGGATCTGTGCAGAATCTGCATTACTGCAGACGCTGCACTGATCCTACTGTCGATCTCCTGCCCGCGTTCCTCCCGATCACACCCCTCCAAGTCTCATGGGCATTGAAGTCCCCCAGCAGAAAGAGGAAATCCCCAGAAGGAGCACTCACCAGCACCCCTTCTAAGGAATCCAAAACGGGTGGATACTCTGAGCTGCTGTTTGGACCATAGGCACAAAGAACAGTCAGGATCCGTTCCCCCACCCGAAGGCAGAGGAAGGCTACCCTCTTTTCTACTGGGGTAAACTCCAACATACAGACACAGAGCCGGGGGGCAAGGACATACCCTTGTGGCAAACCTGTAGAAGATGGAAGAGCCTCTGATAAAACCCAATTCATCCTCACACTGTGTGTCCGAGCTGTTAAAAATATAACATACAAGTATTTTGCATTCTCAAGATAAAATGACATTCAGTAAAGTGCATATTGCAAAGTGCATCATCAACCCCCTCTGCCCCTCTCCACTTTGTCCTAACATCTGCATTTAGTGAGTTTAAGTTCCCATTTGACTTATTTTTGCAGTTCTTTATACAGAGACACATCTCTGTGAATAAAACTTATATTCTGCTGATTGATTGTGTTTTTCACTGATTTGGTTGATTTACTATTAAGATAAATGGAAATCAATTTCCAAGAGATAACCAAATCCTCACAAAAAGTGACAAATGCCGTCACAGTATCCATGGGTTCATTAATGTCATCCCCACAAACATTCTTAAACATGTCCCAATCAGTACAACTGTAACACTCCTAGAGGCATTGGTTAGAATAGAATCATGCAACCAAACTAGAACCAAACACTGCTCCAGCCTCTGTTTTTTCAGGACCAGCCTGTAGGATGCTAGTAAATAAAGGACGCTCTTACATCCCAAAAGGAGCTCTGTAGAGTCATGTGAAAGCTCCCCTAAAAGATCCATTAACAGGTCAAAACACTTTCCCAATCATGTTGCACCAGTCACATATTGATAAAAGTAACACAAGGATTTCCCTGCTCTGCAATGATTGTAATCACCCATGATAAAATTAGCTGCATCAGACACGATCCTCTGATGCCAGTGAACTGACATTAGCATAGCTTGCATTGCTAAGTCAACGTAAGCTTTTGGGTTAATGCACACCAACATAATAAACAAATGTGGGAATCCCCTCGACAAGTAAAAAGATCACTGTGTTTTGATTAACATAAAGGCACATGCCACCACAGAGGGATCACCTGTCACCTCTACCTCCCTGTCAAGGTGGGAGGGTTTCTGAAGCTTGCAATCTCCAGATTGGTCTGCAAGTCATGATTCCGTGAGCAATGTAAATGCAAGGAGAACACTGATTTAAATTCCATCTGGAATTCAGTGCTCATTGGAGCTCATCAATTTTGCTGTGAAATGACTGGACATTTGCAAGGATGACAGTGGGCTGCTGCTACTGCGGCTGCTGCATGCCACTACTACTTGTGCCATCAAACATTTTATCTGGAATGTTTGCTGGTATAAACTGGAGCAGATACCCCGTCCTTGAAAGGATATAAATTTTTACTATTGCAACAAGTCCTAGGAAGGGTAACCAACTCCACTGGATAATGTCTTTTTTTAATACTAGAAAGAAGAGCACTATAACTTCTTGACCCTAGATCAGTGGGATCCTTTGGCATCTGCACACCTAGATATTTGATACTGTCTGCTTCATTGATATCATATTATTTTTTGAATTTCTGACTGGTTGCAAAATTAAATTTGGGAGTTGGGATTTACAAGGGTTCAAATTTACCCAGATACTGATCCAAATTCTGACAGAGTGTGCAATAATGTGAGTAAACCAGGACACTGTACACACACAGGGCTATTTTGTACTCCCCTGCCATTACAACTCCTTTATCTTATCATTTTGTCTGGTTTTAGTCAGGTTTAGCTGGCCATGTCACTGTCCCCAAATCAATAAAAAAAATAATACCAAAATAACTGGTGAATATTATTGTCTGAAAAAAATGCAACTGCAAAAAGTACAAACACAACTGCAAAAGCAGAGAGCATATTTACATTATTTAAACTGAAAGAGGATAATACATGCTATGACAGAGGATTGTTGCTTCCCCACAACAGGAATGCTATATCTGTCAGGAGGGGTGATTCACATGCAATTAGGAATGTTTACATGGAAGCTAATGAAGATTCAGTATCTGCTATTTAAAATTAGTTCAATGCAAGGCATACATAGGAGGTGATACTTGTTATGTTTTCAAATTGACACAACATCACAATAAGTATACTGACTCTGAAACTGATTCAAAGTGAGCCTGCTGTAGGTAAATAATGCCCAAGTGAGCTACTGTCTGAATTTCAGTGCACTCAAAGTAATTATGGGAAACACAGCCTGAGGTATAGCATAGATGTTGTCTGATTAGACCTGGGTTCCACAAGAGTTTTAGTTCCAGGTGTTGGATGAGGTTGAGGTTGCCGCTTTGTATAGAGCAGTCTAGATCATGCTCTATATGTAAAGTGTCTTGAGACAACTTTGTTGTTAATTGATGCTATATAAATAGAATCGAATTGAATAGATCATCCAAAGCAAACTGAGAAAAAAATCTAAAGGGAGCTAGCTTTGTGTACAGGGACTTGTTGTTATGTAGCTATGAAAAAAGTAACAAAATCATGTTTTGAAGAGAACTGCTTTCTAAAATACAATTTTGTGTTAGAGCATTAAGAATTCCTCTTCAAAACCAAAGGTCCAAAACACACAGTCACACAGAAAAATATGTCTTCGCAGCATCTTCATACTTAATAAAAATATTGGGATAAGGGTAAATACTGTGAAGTGATTTAACATTCAGATATAATAATGTTATAATAAATAAATTAGTATTTAAAAAGGCATTTTTAAAAAGTTGTCTCGAAACTGAAAGTTGTTCTAGAATTTTGTTCATGGTTTAACCTTGGTATTAATATTTCTGAATAGACATTTTGAAATACTGATCCTTCAATTTAAAATAAGTTCCTCTAGTATTAATGTCTCAGTTTTAGTAATAGCAACTTGCATGCACTTGTAAATATATGAGTTTACCCTAAATTTCAGTATTACTTTCAGACACTGCAGATTACTTCTCCTTGCATGGCACACTTACATCAACCTCTTCACACAGACCAGCACACCCCCAACTATCAGCCTTGCATTAGTGTAAGTGCATTTCCCTTTGACTTAAGATCCACCTGATCCAAAACATTGAAAATATCACTCTAAGACATGCAGCACCAAACAATGACCAGCAAAACAGCTGCTGCCACTGCCAGATCATGGACAAGAGATGGCATGCTTTCAGGATGGATTCCAGCAGACTCCTCTAGTCTTCCCGAAATATAGTACAGCACGTTGCTAAATATTTACAGGTAGATGAATAGACTAAAGTCTTCTCTGTGTTTTTAAGTCCTCCTTTTATTTAAATAAATAGATCATTGTTTTCATTCTTCTTTAGAAGTTAATTTGCCATTCAAGCAGTAACAAGTTTATTTTAACATGGTCAATGCTGAGCAATAAATATTGTTTAGACCAAAATTCCAATTCAGAGGGCAAAGTTTTTTATATTAAAAGGAAAATAATAACTCAAATGCCGTAACAAGATGGAATAAGAGTGAGTGAACGAATATAAGCCTGGTTTAAAGTGTCTTTAAAGTCATTGGGTTTTAGACCATATTGCAAAATTGGTCATAAAAATTTGATTGGATGTCATGTCATGTTTTGACCTATTTGAGTCATAATATTATTATTTTACACTTCCATTTGGTTGGCACTAATGGACTAACTGCAGTTTGTAAAGCTTGTTGGTTACACCTAGAAAGGATGGGGGTTATGAAGCCCAGACACTCCTTGAGTTTATTCGGCCTTAATTAGATTTTATTGAACACTTTCCCTTTTTCTTTCAATTGCAATTAATTCTATGGCTTTTTTCATCTCGGACTGTACAAAGAGGTCTTATGATCATCCATATAGAGGGGGATCCCACACAAGTAGTGCCATTGGAGCAGCACCCAAACTTTTCACAGTGTCTTCACTCATGGCTAAACACAGAGGGGGGAAAAGCATCAAAGAGAAAGGACCCTGACCATCACTCCCTCTGTTCCCAAGGGAGGTTTTTTTGTTTTTTGTTTTTTTTTACAATCAAATGGCCAGGCTAGGATTCCTGACATTCCTGGAACTGTAAAGAGCTGGGTGAAATGTCTGTGCTGGGATGGACGCCTGTTATACAAATTGGAGTGGTATTGTCTTTGTGGTACACACATGTATGCAGCATTTTTCGGGGTGGTCATTGTTGATGGGTCCTAGCAGCCACCACTCCTCATTTCCACTGTCTCTCACATTCCTCCTGCTGCAGCAAGCTCAGAAGTGCAATCTAAATGAGGTGGACATGCAGCAGGTTGTGTGGCTCCCCTCTGTTTGTTTTAGGTTTAGTAAAAACCTCAGCAGGGCGTCTTTTCTCTACCTGTCTGATAGCTTTTGACAAGAGGTCCTATTCCCAGTGCATCCCCATGCTCCTGTTTAGAGCTCAGACTTACCGTCACAAGAGCCACCAACCACTTCTATCACAAACACACACACACAGGGCTTTTCTTTAACCGTCCCCACACAGGATTATTCTCCTTGCTTCTCTGTTTTTTTAACATTGCCAATTCATTATTGATTCCTTTTACAACCTGTGTGTGGCCCCTGAAGCCATGCAACTCCTGCAGTGAGACCAGACAGGCAGAAATCAGGACTTAGACCCTGTATGTCACACAGCCAGTAGCCCCTTCATAACAATCACTAAGTCTGTGCCCCCCGGGGCCAACGGTCTGTCCATCTTACAAAGTGGCTGCCATGCTGCAGCGCAGAATGCTTTGTTCTTAGTCAGCAAGATTATTTTCCCATAAAAAAAACACTCTTTTTGTTAGAAATTTTGTCCTTTCAATGACATCTTTTTGCATCAGGCTTAAATTGCAATTCCAATTAAGGTTGACTTGCAAATTTGGTCATCTTTATTTTAATTTTGGCCATTTAGTCTTTCTGTTACATCTTGTTCATCTAAATTAAGAGGTTTCAAGCTTATTTACAGTGTAACATGCTTAGATTCCTAAACCGTTTTGTTTTGTCTATATTATGATGGTATGATCTTGCTGACTGAGTTTTAAATTTCTTAGTTGTTCATTTAGGCATGTGGTCTATGATTAAAATGAGTCATGTTCCTTGTATTTATTGTTTTTATGATGATTAATAAGTAACATTACTAACCAGGTGAGTTCTAGGAATATGGCTACTATGAAGTCTTACAGGTCAAGAAACACAGGTCGGACACAAACCAAAAGTTTACCCAAAAAATCTAAGCCACTGTTTTGGAATAACACTGAATGTTTGTTACCTGAATGTGTCTGAACAGTCCCTCATTGCACTACCAACAGTTTGCGTGTGTATACTCACTAAAGAAGTTGGACGTCAAATGTAAAAGACTTACGCAGACAAGGTTTTCTGCTACAAGTGGGTGAAAGGGGACCCCTGAGCTCATAAAGAAGACTTGGATGTGAAAGATGCACTGTAAAATGCCGTAAAATAGAAAGAACACACATTTTGCTCACATAAAATTAAAAAAAAACTCAGTCCAAAAAAATAAACACCATACAAAACACAGTTCAGAATTTCTGCTCAAGTTTATCTGTAGTAATAAAATTTCCAAAAATGCAATGGAAAATCAAAAACTCCATAAGACTTTTGAAGTGAATATGCGAGTTCAAGAACCGTGTAATGAAAAAAATATTTAAAAGAAGAAAAATCCCTTAAATTAACTTTTGTTAGACAATAGAATTGGGATCAGCACACGGATCAAGAATGTCCATCCTACATCACATAAGTGAATTATACCATTATTAACACTGGATAAGAGTCCAAACTCTCCCTATTTTTTATAGCTGTCAAATACTCAGGTCATTTTAACTTTACATAGAGCTAACTTGCAAGCACTTAAAGGTCATCTTGACTGAATATAAAAGGAATGTGAAAAGCTTTCTACACACCAACTACACAGCAAGCTCTAGCCAGGTTCCTTATTGCGGTTCACTCTTTTGCTCTGTCTGTTGATAACTGATGGAGCATTTCTACTAGATTGACAGAAGTGAAGGCTTTTCCACTGTGTAGTATTCCCATGTACATGTACATATGCAGTAAGTCATTCTTACATTTTCACTGATTTGGGGTTGATGACTTTAACAGTATCTGCCACAAGTGACCCTGTGATTTTTACAGCCTCTGATGGTGTGATCTGATTACATTCCTAACACTGTGAGGACAGACTGTGTGCAATGTTAATGACTCAGCCAGCTATATTTTTAAGTCTTCCATGTGCCACTTTCCAGTCAGGCATGCTAGAGACCAGACTTAGGTATTTGACAGTATGGACCCAAACAAGCAATATAAAGGATGATCAGATCAGAACATTGCACCGCTGTTCACTGACAGATACAGTAATTTGACAGATTATATGCTTATGCCTCCATCCTGTAATCACGCGCGGCTCATAAAAGCCAGTGACCTACCAATTTAAACATCCCTGCTGTTTTGCACTGCCCACCAGCTCATTGCATGGTGCTATTACTGACTTTAAGATCCATGCACAGATGTCAGGTTCATTTTATGGAAGCCTAGTTTTATTTTTCTCTCACATTTGGGCTTGTTTTCGTCTTGTTTATTTCAGAGCGACAAAAGATTACAGTCATTTGCATTAAAGTATTTCAGAAGGTGAATTGATGTCATGAACTGATGATCTCTTTTAGGAAGGGTGGTGGTGCTGTGATGGAGACATCATTATTTAGTTATGAATGAACAGGCTTGTATCCCTTTGGCTTGAATGAGTTTCTTTTTGTGTGGCATGTGATAAGCCTCTTGGCTTTAGTGGTAAGGGGAAAACGAGGGGTCACTACCCCACACAGACACTAAATCAGCCTCATCACAGACTCCCCATTGGCCTAGGCTTAGTCATGAGACCCTGGCAATGAGAAAGCTCTCACCCAATAAGGAAACCTGTCGGGAAAGCCCAGGTCCAATAAGAAGGCCCCCTGGGGTAAGGCCGGGGGATTACCAGCCCAAGACCATGGATTGAGCTCTGGGGTGAGAGAGGGGGGCACGAGTCGAAGCACAGGACTGCTTGGTAGCCAAGGCCAGCGGCCTCCTTTAAATGGTTGCTAGGGGCAGGTATCAAACGTGCGAGAGTTGCACACAGTCACGGTCATGGAGGGTATTAAATGGCAACAAAGAGACAGTTATTCTGCAATAATCCGCCCTGCTGAGTGCAAGTTATTCTCCAATAATCAAGAGGCGAGCAGCAAGCGGGACAGTGCTGTGATCACAAGAGCATGGTGCTGCATGGAGCTCGACTTGCATACAAACACAGAGAAAGAGGTCACACTACATCAACCCAGACACACAAACTTTATTTATCACTTGGACATACACACAACTTATGTGTGTCCCCAGTCCTTCATTCGGTGCTTTTCACTAATCCAAACTCGATGGCTGAAAGGAGACACTCTGTTAGTGTTGATTACAAGTCTAAATAACCACTTTTTTAATGAAGATAAAAAGTATAACTTGAAAAGGTGTAATAATGGCACTAATCAGTCATGACAATAATAAGAGCCATAATTTAAATGAAATTATGCTTCTCTCAAATGAGGCCTAGCTTTGTGTTTTTTTCAGTATGGTGGGATAGGCGTCGTGAATGGGGCGAAACATGAAAAAGGTATTGATTGATGCAAGTTAAGCATTTTGGCCTATACATGCTAAGGGACTTGTATCTTGTATTTGTATAAATGTAATGCAGTTTCTTGATTTGTCATTATGCAATTGACAGGATTAGACAATACCTCACATCAATGTTTTATCCCTAAAAAGTTTTTTTATTACTTTTTTCTAGAGAATGTAATTACAACATCACATTGTAAGCCTGTTAACGTCCAACAAGGAGATTTTATCTATGTAGCAATGTTCTACATTCATTTGATGGTTTTGCCACAGTGGTTCCTTGTCACAGGTCCTGTTTGTGATCTTTATAAGGAGGATCTCAAGGCACAGTCAAGGATAGTAGTGTCCAGTCTGTCTCTCTCTGGTTCTCTGTTGTTTGCAGATGATGTGGTGCTGTTGGCTATAGGCAGTTTGCAGTTTGTCCACAATGAAACTCAGCACTTACAGGTTTAAGGTCAAAGTAGGACTGGCAAATGGCTAACTCTGGTGTGAAAGTAAGAACCAACTCAGGAAATCATTTATGAGTAAGGAAGTCCGGGTAAAAGCTTACATCTGGAAATATTACATTACATCATAATATTATGTCTGGGGCCAGATAATGTTCAGAAATCTGACATTTTACGTAGTGTTGTTTGAATTTTAATAGACTGTACAATAAATAAAAATATTTAATATAATGTGGGTCAATGTAAGTCAATATAGGCTCATCGATAGGGCATGCTGATCCCGATGAGAGCTAAAGGCTGATTGCCAAACAAGTGGTTTCTCACACTTACAAACAGCAGAAATCAAGTAAAAGAGGCATTTTACATGAGAAAAGAAAAATAATTCACATCTTCATTTCTTCTTTCCCTTTATGTTATCTCCTTCCCTCCTTTAACAGGTCAGAGTGTATATGCATCCTAGGCTCGCAGTTTCAGCGTGGGGCTGGTGTGTTGGACATGGTGTTTGAGTCTCAGTTCCAGCTCCTTACCTGCGGCTATGATACCTTCATTCGACTGTGGGACCTCCGACTCAGCCCACGGTACGCCACCATCCTTCTTTTGTCAGACGGAACTTAAACAGTGTCATAGTCTGCTTCTTAGGGTTAAATCTTCAAAATCATTAAAATATTACATTCCATAGTATGCATTCTAGTAAATTTCAGCCACTGTGTATTTCAGTGAATGTTGGATTTCACTGTCAAATTAGAAAACCAGTTAATACAATATAATAACTGTACAGTGTCGTAGAACTTCAACACTTTTGAGACCAAACATGCCGATGAGAACCGCCACCTCAATATTTTTCCTGGGAATTCAAGGTCTCAGGAAATCTACATCCCTCTGAAAAAAAAACAAAAACAAAAAGTACACAACCCTGTTGCATCGAAGTCAGTTGCACCTTGTGCTTAGACCAGTCAAAACCTGGTCGAAGCATAAACATAAAAACAGTCTGAACTACAAGATACGGCGCAGCATCTCCAAAATCACACGCACCATTCTTCTCTTTTTTTTCCACTCAGCAGTGTAAAATATTAGAGTGTCCTTTGCACATATTTATTAAAGATGAGGTGATGATTGCTGCTCTCTTGAATAAAAAGTTATTCAACGTCAGCTGACTTTGGTGGAACCCTGCCATCATCATACAAGATGCGCTTACAGGCTTCAACCTCCAGAGTCAAGAGACCTGTCTCCTTACTGGTGAACTGCCTTTCTTTGTTTAAACCTGGTAGTACAGCCATTTGTCATGGTTTGAGTGTAAGATAGCAATTCCTCCTGTATCACTGGCACATGGTGCAAACGATTCTTAAAGGTAGTAAGGGCAGACTCTCTGATTGATTAATGTATTTTCGGCCAAAGAAATACCCATAGAACACCCATGAGTTGATCAGGTGATTGTGCACAGCTGATGAGGCTATCCACTGTGGGCAAGTAGCACAGGTGGCAGGGAAGAGCAGGATACCTCTGCTGATGCTGGAGCGAGATGGTAAGGGTGGATTTCCCTTAAATAAATTAAATCTTTTTGCCTTGTGCTTTGCACTGTGCCACAGAGGAGTGTGAGATATGATGGTAAATCTCTAGTTTTTCCTGAAACCAGATTTTTCCTAGATCCTGTCAACAGAGGGGCTTTGGACCACAGTACAGTTGACCCGACTTCAAATGGTTGAACTTGTCATTTAAAGGATTTCTTCAAAACTTTGTTGTTCCATTCAATAGGTTTTCTTGTCAGTATGGAAAAGCTTCAGAGGCAACATTCAGACAATGGTGTAGAAATCACTCCAAGCCTACTGTTTTGTTTCCAGCAGTGTGATCACATGGAGCTGCAGCCCACTGTGGCGTCCGCATTAATGCATCAGTATATGCCAGCAGGGTCCCAAACATGGTTGGAGAGGGCAGCATTTATTTTGGGGTCAGAGGGATCTCAGGCTGTATTTCTGAGGGATCAGTCAAGTAAGACAAATCAGAACTGATTGTCAGATCACTCTGGGGACTTTGAAGGGGGTTGGATTGGGGTGAAGGCTGGCAGAGGGGGGTCCCTCTTTAGATATCAATAATTCATATGTTCAAATCTCACTTGCCTCAAAATGCACCAAGGGTCATCCAGAAGGTTCATGTTGTCTGGAAGTTGGGGCTCGCTACCGGTTGGAAATGCACTGTTACAGCCAAAAAACAAATGCAGATTCCAAATAATCCCATGGTGTTTAATAGATCTCATAAATGATCCATTATTTTTTTTGCAAATTCTGACTTTCTTGTAATTCATCAACAACTCTATCTCATCGTCATTTTATATTCTAATATCAATATAATCTACAATGTTGTGATATAATCAATTTTCTGAAAGTTTAATAGAGACAATGTTACATAGATAAGACGGACATTAATTTTTCTTTAGTCAATCCTGATTCTAGCATACCTACATTTTAGATAGATAGATAGATAGATAGATAGATAGATAGATAGATAGAT
>JAQNCA010000003.1:554913-566043 GCA_029783725.1 Acanthurus tractus | reverse complement strand
GTGTGTGTGTGTGTGTGTGTGTGTGTGTGTGTGTGTGTGTGTGTGTGTGTGCGTGTGTGTGTGTGTGTGCGTGTGTGGCCATGTGCATGTGTGTGTGTGTGTGTCAGAGATTCTGTCCTTCAAACTGCATTAAAGACTGCATTATTTCCAACTTAAACAAAGATTTGTTTGAGTTGACAGAAATAATGGATAGGATGGTGATTATTAATCTTGGATCCAGAAGGCACAATGCAGTTTCCTTTCTTGTTGTAGAAAAGTGGACCAGCTCTTAAACCCTGTGGGCTTAAATGAAGGTTATGGGAGTTTTTCTAATTCAGTCTAAATGTTTTTCTGGACTTGGAGAAGGCCTTTGACTTTTACCCTCAGGGAGCTCTGTGAGGGGTGCTGCAGGACCAAGTATGGTGCACCATTCTCAGGGCCAATGCTATGAGAGATCCAGTCCCTGCATAAAACTGTGCCCATGTACTCAGCACAGGTTCAAACACATTTCCAATTGGTGCTGGGCTCTGCCAAGGTTGTTCCATATCTTTGATTCTGTTTTTGTGATACTCATGGACAAAAACTCAAGGAAAAGCCAGCTTTAGAATTGCATCCTGTTTTTTGCAGTTTACAGTTTTTGGTTTAAGATTTTTTATTATTTCTTATAGTTACAGTTCAAATAACATGATTCCACCCAAACCATTTTAATAGTTATAGACATAATAAATATTATGCCATACAGGAAGATTTTTTGACAATTCAAATTCTGGTGGGGAATCAGATGGGTGAGACAAACACAATGAAACAAGCTTAAATGTGTCAGTATTTCAGTGCAGCCACTAGATGGCGACCAAGGGCCATATGTGTTGCCATGGCAACATTTGGAATTGGAGTATGAATTGGAGCATGTTGCCAGTACTCAATATTTTAACTTGCATGCCTAGTTTCTGTAGAGATTTTGTTTATTCTTTCAAGGGCCCAAGCCTCAAAGTTGCGAGAACTCTTTTGCGATGAAATTGGAACTATTTGTAACATAAGTGTACATTGTCTGATACACACCAAGCTCTACATATTGAACAGAGTCTTAGCCTGAGTAAATGTAGCCTACATATCATATTCATAGCACCACAGTGGACACAGGAAGTTACATGTTTTAGGCTTTCAAGTACTTCTTTTAGTAGGTTGCCAAATTTAACTTCAGATTTAGTCAGATAAGCCTTGATGATAATATGCAATATGTTTGTCTACAGTGTCACTCTCGGCATGGAAAATTTAGATGTTTGGCCAATACTAAGGAACTTGTTGATGAGGAAAAGCTTGGCCAAAGGTGAACAAATTACCAGCATTAAGATTAATGCCAGGTTTGTGATGATAGTATGACCTATCAAATTCAGCTGCTACTAGGCATCTTAAGCATTGCTTTTTGTGGCTGCCCATTAAGACCTGACTGCATGGAATTATCACTGATTTATTCTCTCAACCCAAAGTAATGATTTCAAAACATGAGTTGGACTTGTCCTGCAATCATACAAATGTCCCATGTCAATGGTTAAGCAGGAGTCTATGGAGCTGAGAGGGGGGTGTTAGGAGTATCAGTGTAACTGGCATAAACCTTGCAACTGTCCTTATTTTGCAGAGAAATCTGGATTCTGGAAAAGTCTGCCTTAGTATGATGGGGGTGCAAGAGCAGCAAAGGAGGGAGGGATTCTTCAGGGCTGGTATGTCAATTTGATTCTTCAGCACTGGTGGCTGACTTGTTGGTGCCAGATATATTGTCTCAAGAAATTCTAATGTTTAACTTTTTGTCCAGATATAGTGCAGTGGTTGATCTTGGTGAGGAGAATTACCTCATGATGGGGAAGACATTTCCCCTTTTAGATCTTAACCCAACATTACAGCTCCAAACTGTTGTTGTTCAGTGTAATTCTATAGTATAACCCAATACATTTAAAAGACTAAATGAATGTAATCCTTGCAGACTTGCAGTGGACTACCTGTCCTGTATATTCAGATGATATCTTTGTGTTTGGGCAAACGTTTTAGGAATAACTGCCTCGTCTGGATGAAGTGTTTGTAAAACGTCTCCAACTTGAAAATATATCCCTCTAAATGTAATCTGTTCTTCACTAAGAATCACTATTGAGGGCATGTTATCTGTGCTGAGGGAGTTATTGCATACAGCAGGAAGTAGCTAACATTACTGATTGCTGCATCATTGTCACTTGTCAAAAGCCCAGTTTACATGGTGAATAAAAGGGAGAATGCACTTATTGGATAAAGCTCCTTGAATAGAGTATTAAGTGATCAATTTTTAAGCACACAAAGAGGTAAACAGACATTCAGTATTTTTTAGTCCTTTTTTCCTCATTCATATAAATAAGTATCAATGCATTATTAAACAGTATGTAATGTCCGGCCAACACCAGAAGTGTCCAAATTGATATTATCCAGTAAAAACAAAAATTCAAATGTGACACTCAATGACACTTTCCTCTAGATATAATCTAGCTAGCACCAAAAAAGATTTTTTGCATACAGCTCTGCTCCATCTTCAGGGGTAGATTTAGTGATTAGAGGGCACAAAATACACTTTGTCTCAATGATGCAAACTTTTTGGTTTAATTTGGGTTTCATTCAACAGTTCTTCTAACAGTTATTGTCTCATTAGTTTGTGATTCACATTCATTAAATTCACCATTGCTAAAGTGTTGTTTGAGTGACCACACCTGAGGAGTTGCAGTAGACTTTATAGCTGACTCTTTGTCAAGGAAGAGAGAGAAAGCATATGCAAAAGGATTAAGCTTATCTGCTAAATTGTTATGATTTTTAATTTAACAAAAATAATTACATCTGCACATGAAGGGCAAAAATGATACAAATCTGATTTTTTTTGGAATGCATCCTCAGTCTGGACAATCTCGTGACCCAGATCAGAATTCATGCAACTTTTACAATGATCTTCTTGGGGTAGTTTGATGTAGTCAGGCATGAGGTCATGGCACACAACCTTAAAAACTTTGTGGATGATAAAGCAAATAAAGGACTTTGTGCCTGGCAAACAGGTCAGACAGTGTGCGGTAACCTGCTTTGCCATTTTTTCCTGTTTTTGGAGCACCTCTTCACACTCTGCACTTCTCCTGATATTATTTCTGGTCAAATTCTGTCAGAAGGCAAAATGATATGTATAAAATGAAATAATGACTACTCATCCATGAATATGATCCAAGCACACAAGGTGCATGATTAAAAGTAAAACCAAAATGTGAATAGACAATGATATAATGTTTTATTAGATTTTATCAGGAAAACACTGGAAATTGTAGACACAATGCATCATGGGAAAAAATGTCCCCAAGACAACTGTGCTAACTGTTGTCTTGGCACGGAAAATGGACCTGATAACATAGACCTCAAAAAGGTAGTTAAACAAACAAAAAATATCACTGTGCCACCATCACACAGTCTATGACTGCTATTTCACAGCTACTGGAAAATTTTGGGTGGTGGTATTTTTTTCCAATTCCTCAGTGCATGAGTTGAAGTCATGAATCAATCCGGTTACCTTAAATGTCAAAATAATATCTGACCATTGTGTTTTTTAAAATCGTCTCCCTTGTATAACAAGCAGTTTAGTGATGACCGACTTTTAAAGGGTATGGTTGTTAAGGCTCCCACTTGTTTTGCTTGTTGTTTTTAATGTAACGCCATTGTGGTGCAAATGGATATGTACCTCCGCTTACACAGAAGATGTCAGTTGAATAGTACAGTATGGTTCAGGACGGATTGCTGTTACCACTGCTAAAAGACTGTGGCCATATGCGGCCTGGACCACCTTCAAATATGGTATGAGTGATCAGATCCCAGTGCATCCTAATTGTGTCTTTGGTGCATTCTCACCTGTATTTAAGGCTGTCCACTTGTAATGGGATCAGTTAGGATGGATGTTAATACCGGGTGGAAACAGGGTCTATGTTAACTACTATTTTCTTCTTCTTCTTGCTTGCTTACTTCCTATACAGCATGCTGTGTGTGACATTTTCTTGTTCCTTTTTGATCCAATTTTTTTGTGTGATTATTATTATATATTATTTTGCCAGATTATTGATGAGATTATTTTAATAATCTGATCAGCCACACAAAATAACTGGATCTGGAAAAAATACAAACTGAGCACTAAGGCTTGCAGTGTAAACAGAGTCATAGTTTCCTAAACATCTCTTGTTCAGATTTCAGCAAAATTCATACTCAGACAGCCACGCAAGGACATTGTTCTCATTCATGCACCTGCTTATCACTTGGGAGCTCACTTTTATCAGAGATTTTGGTTAGAGGAGACAGACTGCTTGAAGAATCCTAAAAGGAATTCTATGGGGGAAAACTGGCAATGCCAAAGCTGGCGGTTATATGTACATATCCCACCCCTCTCAACTTGAAACCAATCATTTCTCAACTGACAACCTTATGAGCCAACTTTTGTCCGCACAATAGCACATGCACTGATTGGAAGTTTGCAACAGTTTGATTGAACTGACAACATGAAAAACAAAAGTGTAATCCTTTTGTGTCCACAGTAAAGAGTATTGACTTAGCAACATTGCATTTAGGTTAGCAAAAGCTTTCAGGCAGACGTGTTGATGATGGCATACAGTCTCTCAATGGTTCTGTCTGGATCTAAGCATAAAAGAAGTGTTTTGAACATTATTTTGGAGCAAGAAACAAACGTTTTTTTAGTGCTTTACACAAGATTTCACCAGTGCATCTATAAATACACAGTTTCTACATCCTGATTACCACTGAGAGAGCAGTAGTGGTCATCTCCCCATTCCTGGATTTCCATTACAGTTCTCAATGCCCAATTCTGATTTGTTGACTATATCTGACTTTTTCCGACAGTCTGTTTACATCTATTTTTAGAGGTGACCTATATCTGATATCTGTATTTACACCACCCTAAACTGTGCTTGAAAGCTTAAGACAACCCATACACATAGACATGGCTTAGCTACCAACCTGGAAAAGGAAATAGGCCAGTGTTGAACAATGGAAGTAAAAAAGATGGACAAGACCGACATAGTTCTAGCATTTGCATTTCAACACGTATTTGGGTGAGCATGGAATATTGGAAGATTAAAAAAAACAAATTGTAAGATAAGGAGAAAAAAGAGAGCCCTCATTGAAGTCTGGGTGAGTGCAGCCGTGATACATCTGTAAAAATGTGTGGGCGTGGGAGAGGACTTCAGAGTTTACTTACATCATTGAAATGCGCCATTGTCACATTTTCTGATCTGACAATATCCCATTTCATGCACTTTTTTCCAGTTTACACGTTCATGTTAAAGATCTGATCTGTACCACTTTCAAAGAAAAAATTGGATCTGGGTCACTTGAACCATGTAATGTATATCCAGCCTTGGATAGGGCCTGGTCTTGTACCCTGAGACTTTGCCTATATCAATATACTTCCCTCACACTCCAACCTGTGCAGTATGCAAGAGCCGCATGTGTTTTATTCATAGGCACTTAACAGGAATAAACAAAACAAAACAAACAAAAAACACACTTGCTCCCAATAATTATCATTAATTATATCGATAATTGATCGTGCTCAGCTCTACATTCCTTTGAGATGATTACCTGTCTCAAAGTGCGGTACAACTGACCCCACCCACCGGTGAAAAATGATGCACACGTCAACGAAGTATCATTTTTGAGTGACGATAAAAAGAACCAATTGCTGCTCGAAAAACAAGGAACGGGCCAATAGCAGAGAGCCGGAGCAATCTGAAGGAAGTTCAGCTAGGCTTGTTTCGTTTTGAGCAGCGACGGAGGCCAAAGTTTTGTTAACAATGCGAGTGATAATACACAGTTTGCTGTTCAATAAATATTAGTTTCTAATATTTTTGGCAATGACGCCACTGAAGATCAACGTCGGAGAGGAAAATTCAGCGTCGGCAGCCACATTTGCGGAGGTAACGTCAACGTAACAGCTACCCGACGCTGGTGTTCCAACAGTTTGGCAGTAACCTTGTTAGCCACCTAAGTTACATTATCTGAGTTAGCCTACTAGCTAAAATGAAAGAAATCCCACTTTGAAGGAACAAATAATCTGTGTTTTGTTCTTTAGTTGCTGGCTACAAACCTGCGGGGTGATCTGTTGAAAACTGGTCTTCCCAGTGATGTTAGGCCAGTTTCCGCATGTGTCCCTCCTAGAAGTCATAAACAAGGGTCCTGAAGTTTGAGCTATTAAATTAGCAAGTTAGGAAACGGAAACGTAGACAGTGTCAGAGTTCGCAGGAATGATGATTAATGATACCAATCTGAAAGTAAATAATAATGAATATTAGTTGATGACGTTTTGTAACAAAATTCCTGAAACAAGTAAGACTGTCCTAACTTTTTTTAACCCTGTACATGATGGTCCCGAACTCGTGCTGGTCTCGGCCTGACATGAGATTCATTTCATGCTGTTAAGTAACAGATTTACAGCCACATTTACATCCGCTAACAGTAACTTTAATCGATGCCTTTCAAGCAAGAAAACAGCGCTGAACAAACGTGTTTAACTAACTAGTAACATCCATGACTTAAAGAAAATAAAAGACAGGGAAAAGAGACAATTACAAGAATGATCAATATGTAGGATAACTGATCAGTGAAAGTGAGGATAAACGTTAGAATCTGCTGGCCGGTAAGAAGGATTCAAGATAAAAAAGACGGTCTTTAGAATTGTTCTCTGCTTGAAAAGCACTACTGCTGCTGCAGACAACATTAGTTTAATGTGTCATCTACTGTGGGACTCTTTTTGGTTAAACAGTCCCAGTGAGGTCAGGAGGATGCAACAGGGTATGAATGTGTGACATGATGTCTGACTCCAGTGGCTCTGCTCAGTCAGGTCAGAGAGCGAGTGGGCCGCTGAGCAGAGCTTTTCATCAGCAGGGAATGACAATATGTAAAAAAATCCAGATGGTCTGAAGTTTGAAACATTCATTTATTAAACTGCTTAGTTGATCCCCAAAAAAGAATAGCGGCTGTTTTGATAATCAGGTAAATTCTTTAGGTAGGTGAGAGCGGGGCCGCTGGATAATTTATCACTATTTAACACCTTCAGGAAAGCTTCATAATTCATTCTGGTTGTAAGGGGCAGGTAAGACACCATGTATCTCTCAACATGGCATTTTTTTGTTTGAAATATTTTATTGTGAGAAACAGACACTGTTAGCAAAAGTGATGGGATGAACCACTTATCGGTTGTCAAAACAAGTACTATTGCTCACAATACAGGTTGACCAACAGACCAGATACAGAACAGCTGAACCCTATAACCCCCCACACAAGCCCTCAACCCTCCCCTGGGATGTTGCCTAATGTACACGTAGAATAGTGTATATACAGAATTTGAATTGATGTAGCCTTTCATAGGAGATTAAAGGGTGCAAAGTCCTTTCCAATTCCCCAAGTTAATTTTTTTAAAGAATTAATCAAATTTTTTTCTAAACTCAGAGTTTTTGTCGACTCAGGCAGCCTAACTGTTACAGTAGGCAATTCTTTCTTCTTCCAAAATAGAAGATTGAACTTCTTTGTAGTGAGACGTCTGTAGGAAAGCATTGCTGAGCTTTCTGCAGTCTCCTTCTGCCGACCGATACTGGCAGGGTCAAGTTCTATCTCTGCCTCGAATATTTTTTGGTAAGACTCTAAGGCCGCGTTCACACTGCAAGAAGTAGTGCTCAATTTAAATGTTAAACTAAACATTAATCTTAGTGTGTAGAAATGTCCAGAAATATTCTGTCAGATTTAGACTTCGTTGTACCTAGAATTTAATTACACAATCGTGTGCATTCACTAGGCATGTGTATATATTGCTTTTATCCCAGGTATCATGCAGTGACTGCTCCCCCAAATCTCCCTCCCGTTCTGCTTTGGTTTGTTTGTTGTGGTCGGGGCTTTGCTCTGCAGTGTGTTGTACAGATAAGAAGTTACAATTCTGGACCAAGCAGAACATTTTAGACAGCCATCCAGTATCTGGCCCTGCTCTCTCAAAGTTAGAAAAGAGCGTTCTTACAAAACTTGTGATTTGCAAGTACTTAAAACCAAATACATTTTTTTACCGAAGCACTTTACAGTAATACAGTGAAGATGAAAAAACTGTAAACGTGTTGTGTTGCTTGTCCATGCAAGATGTAAAAGTTTTGTAGGTGCTGCTAGTGGAAAAGACAAGCTGGTGAGCTAACCCTGGATGTGACTGGGCTGTACAAGACCCAGAATGTTTCAGCTGAATTTGATTTGACAGTTACAAAGATTATAATATGATGATTTGACTAGTTGTTCCCTCTTTTTCACTGCAACATTATTTATTGTGTCAGCCCACACGAGTCACATTTTACCTATTGGACTCAAGTTAGAATAGTTTCTCTGTCATCTGTGAAGTGAAAATATCAGGTTTTCCCACAGTAGGAAATAAACTTGTGTCCTACTCACAGCCTAATGATAAAAGCCCAGTGATAAAATTCAATGAAGCACAACTCTTGCTGGCTGCTGACCGCTCTGTGAGCAGGGTGTCATTTAACTGCCCCAGACAAGGTGAGGATTAGGTGTTGTGTTGTTGCTATGAATCGGTCAACTTAAACGACACTGCTAAGAATATAAGACCTAAAACCTGCTTTCAGCTGCTCCACCTCCAGATTTTCTCATCCGTTAACCACTAGCGCATTTTGTCTCTTGGATTATTTTAGCAAGTGTACCAGGTAATTTAAGAATATATTTGTATGTCCCACAGTTTATACTTACTTATAATTCTTGAAATGTTATCTTAAAATGTCATCTTAAAATGATCTTGAAACACTGCGTCTGGGCATTTTTAAAATCTTTGTTTGTTTGTTTTCCAAATACCAGAATGCACATTAATTAAAAAAACAAACAAAAGCAAAAAAAAGTCAATAACTGCTTAAAGTGAAGAATTGAGGATCTCAGTTGAGTGATTTTATGATTTGACTCACTAACTGAAATGGAGCAGCCCTGGATGTGATACTGTTTTGTAAATAAAGGTTTCAAATCTGGGATTTTTTTTAGCATACACAAATTTCCTTATTAGGCTATAGGTAGTATTTTTAACATTAACTACAACATTATCATTTCAACATTAACTTTAATTAACATTTGAATGGTCCTTGAATTTAAAAAAAAGAGTATTTTATGCAACTATCATATTGTATTAAAAAAGGGCCCAGTAGTATGGTGTTACCTGCCACAGGCACGATGTCTGGCACATTTATTTTCCAAATGAGAACAGCAGCATAAAATTTGGTCCAGTGCTGGCGAAATGTGCTTCCACTGCTCTTTCTGTCTCTAACTTCATATGTACATCATTTGTGAGGGAGCATTTGTGCATAGAGAATCTGGTTTAAAAACCAACGGTAGACGCACAAAAATCATTTAAAAATGACTAAACCCTAAAAACTGAGCATGCCGATTTGTGATACACCCCACTTTGAAACCCTCCCAGTCAAGTATGAAGTCACAATGGACCAAAATTACGCCAGAATGCTCCGCCTGGTGATGCAAAAAAGTAAAGCTGAAATCTGTTAAAAACACCGTTAATTGATCACTTATCTGGTTTTAGAGACATACTCATATGACCACATGTTGTCCCAGCGACCCATTACATGAATAGCCTATCACTGTTAATATTAGACACAGCATTGTAAGCTAGACATTGTTATGCATGCCCTAACCATCATATGATCATATACATCATATATCATAAACAGTAATCATATCCCACAGTGAAATGTAAGAAAGGATTAAGAAAGAATGTTAATGTCATGACAGAAAATTTAATGTCATTTTCAGATGTGGAAAAAAAATCAACCTATTGATTAATAATGTTCATGTGATGTGTTTTAGTAAGTGATATGTATGAATAAGTATAAGTTGTTACTGTCTCAGAAAGCTGTATTTTTTAAGTAGCTTCCTCGGTCAAGTGTGAGTTTAACCAAGTTTTTTTTTTTTTAATCACAGCACAAGTTGGCGTGCCAGGGAGTAAACAACCAGAGCTACATCTGTGAATCTGGTCACTGCTGTGGAGAGACACAGTGCTGCAGCTACTATTATGAACTGTGGTGTGAGTTATCTGCCTCTTTCTTACTTCCTCTTTCTTATCTGGACAGTGGCATGTGGTGACTTTTACAGACAGGCAAGCAGAGTCAAGTTAACGTAGGATTCAGCTGTGTATCGCATCAACCAAGGGCATACCACATATCATTTTTTTTAACATTCATAGGTAAAAAAAAATTATCTTAGGGTACTAAAAGTTCAGTGCCTCTAAAAAATTTTTTTTTAAAGATTAAAAGAGGAAAAGAGAGAGATGCAGTGGTGGAAACAAACATGATCCGTAGGAACCTACAAGACAAGAAAGAAAGCTGAAAGGCTCGGGGTAAGAGGCCTGGTAGTAACAGGTATCACAGGGGAATAAATGCAAACAGATGGTGAGATAGAGGAAGAAAGAAGAGCTCACTGTCACCTAACAGTAGCCTATTTATAGGCTTGCAGAGGTCTGTTCTATTCTAGCCTATAAGATGCAGCAACCAGGAAATGTTTGCATGGCGATGGCATCGACACTACTCTGTGGGTGAACAGCTGTATGGGGCACTAAATGTGACGAGGCCAGCCCTGACTGATCACTGAGGAGACAAGTGTCAGAGAAGTGTATCATGAGAAAGTATAGAGAGAGAGAAAATAATTACTTATGCATAACCTCATGTGTAGTCAGTCTTGGAAAAAATAGTTTTTGTGTTGCTTTCACAAAATCTGAGGTGGAAATTAGCGCTTGCCACAGACCCAATGTGGTTGCATTTGATCAACATACTAGCAAAGCGGTTTGTAAACAAAGAAGGCTATCTATTGGCTTGGCTGACAACAAATCATCTTCAACATTCTTACTCTGTAGTGAGACCTAGAAGGCAGCAGCATAGAAGGCAGCTGGTTGAGTCCAGCAATTCCAGTTCGTCAAGGTTTTTCAGCTGAAGCAGTGAGACAGAAGACAATAAATAAAAGATAAGCAAGGTGAAGGGAATGACTAGCTCCTAGCTTTTCACAATGCTCCTTTTTCACAGAAACTGAGAAATTTGTGTTTTTCGGGGGGGGGGGGTCTGACAG
>JAQNCA010000003.1:544630-554813 GCA_029783725.1 Acanthurus tractus | reverse complement strand
TTTTGGCGATGCTTCATCCTCTGTTGTGTGTTAACGCGGGAGCCCAGTCAAAAACATCTCCATGTTATACTAGCAGTGTCATTTACTGATTGATACATTCATTCCACCCGCACCTCGCGCCCCCCTTGCAATTGCTCAGCAGCCCCCCTAGGGAGCGCGCCCCCCACTTTGGGAACCACTGCCTCAACTGTTTGCAATATTGTACCCTAACATTACTAATATAAACATTGACTTGGTCAGAGCAGCTTTTTTGACCTCTTAACACAACCCTAGATTTCCACCTCCCACTGTAGAACTGACCATTCTTTTTCATTTTCTTCTCCAGTGGCATTTATTTTCCCATTGTTTCTATATAGGAGAATTCACATATCTTTTCAGAGTAATTATATTAATTTGTCTATTATGTATTTTGTGTTTCTACTCCATGTATGTAAAAGAAACCCTGTTATAGACGGCCCAATGGAGGACATTATTCATATTATTCACTGTCCATTGTTATCCACATTGTTATGACATGAAATAAAACGTCCAAACTCTCCAACGTTAGCATAAGAAGTACTGATGGACTTTTTTTTATACTGAAAATAAATAGACATTTAACTACTTAACCTTTGTCTTTGATCTGAGAAGAGTCAACAGAATTCCAAGCGTAGGCCTCAAGATTAAATAGAAATGACTTGGCTTTTGTCACATGGTTAATGTCATGAAGCACTTGGCAATTAAGATATTTGCGGTAGAGACCCTTACATATTGTTTTGAATTGTTGTCTAACCCTGTGGCCAAAAATGTTCACAGAAGCACAAAGTTCTTCAGAGAACTGTCCTCTTAAATGTGCTTGTTAACTACACCAGACTGATGTATTTTAGCTTTGAAATGGTCAAATGTTTCCTCCTGAGGAGCATGTCCCCAGACCCTCCAGGAGGGCGGGAGCTTTGTCTTTTTTCATCATACCTGTGTGTGCAACCCTGTAGCTAGGTCAGGTGCCTGTTGTTTGCGGTTTTCTCAATGAGCCTCATTGCATTCTGTGGGAGCACAGGACCCCTCCTGCTATAACTGGGTTTCTGAGGTTTCTTGCTTAATTAAACCATCCATCCACATCTTGTGATGTATTGAGAAATTTGATTTGTTTTTCATTGAAAAAGTTGAATTAAATTGAATTGTGTATACTAAGTTATAGTTTGGTTGTCTGTACCGGAGCTCAGACTGTGACAGATTTTAATTTGTGTGTATTATACCATTTGTTTGGCAGGTAATAATTGTGTATGCGATGTGGTTTTCCTGTAGGGTTCTGGCTGGTGCTGACTCTGATCTTTATCGTAACATGCTGCTGTGTTTGTCAGCACTGGCGTTCCAAGCAGCGCTTTCAGCAGCAGCGGCGGCAGAATGAGATCAACCTCATTGCCTACAGAGAGGCTCACAACAACTCTCACCTGCCCCTGTATCTCAGTAAGTATCTGTGTGACATGCTGCTGTCCACTCACATGCAACACTTACACATCAGTCTCTGTCTGTCAGACATGTTGCTAGCTGCACCTTGTACATGCTTGTAAACAACAAGGTGCATACAAAAATTCTGAGTTTTAAACCGTAAAGCTGAACTTCTGCTCTTACAATACAGTACACAGTTTTTACACTGGTGATTATTCAGCTCCTAATACAACATCCACAAAGTAAAGCTTCTACTCGTGTACACCTTTGCAAGTGAACAGTGAGCCTGAATCACGGGGCTACGGCTCCTTTCCAGGGGCCAAAGTGGGTGAGAAATATTTTTCAAGGCACTTGCAGCTGTCATTTTGTCACAGTGGAAAATACACCAGTTCAAGTGTTTTGTGCCAAATGTTCTCCCTCAGGCCCCTGCCTGGCAAACATTGATATCTTTATGAACATAGCATTTTCTATGCATTTTCCCATCCCCACACACACTGAGTTTTACATCACTGAAAGCTAACATTTTGAGGAACACTTAACAAGGTAGACATTTTTAAAACCGCCATTGTCTGTACATTGTGGGAACAGCTAACATGGAGGTTTGGAGGAACACAGGCATCATTGGGCATGCACAAAATGCTCTTCTGTGGTGTTTGACATAATTAACTTGGTACACATTATTGTCACTAACTGGCCTGGCATGCTTCTGTGGAATGTTTTCATCTGTTTGCATTATCATGGGAACAGTGAAATATTCATAAACACCTCTGGACAGGATTTCTTTTAAAAAAAAGCAGAAAGAAATTTTTATCTGATTAAAGTAGTTTGATTAAAGTATCTGGATAGGTGTGGCCTCGGATGCCTTTGAAGGCCATGTATGCCTAGAATTTTAGTTATGATTTCCAAGTAAAATATACAGCCGTAGTTCTTTATTTACTGTGTAATCTTCCAGTCTTACAAAAGCGTAACAACCCACATGTTAGGTTGTCTCTTGGGTCCTCTTGACTTCCTCTGCCTATTCAATCTCATGTCCAAGCTCACAACTACTACACTATAAAAAAAGTGTAATAGAGCAGGTCATTGAGCCTATCAGTATTGAGACCATAGATATTTACCAACTGAAAACATCAAACAAATGAGTGTACCATGAAAACTACGAATGGAATTATGCTCCTTGTCCTCAACCGGCTTCTTAAATGCCACCATTGCACCTGGCAATGACTGACACACTGATACTTGGATATAACTTTTATTCTTGTCTTTATTGTTGAATTTATATTTGCTAGGATTTCTGCCCACATACCTGCTGCCAGCCTATGAAGAGGTAGTCGACCGCCCGGCCACACCCCCTCCTCCCTACACCCCTCTCCAATCATCACCTCCAACCACAGACCCACCTCAGGAACCTCCCTGCCCCCAGTCAGCTATTTCCATCCCTAATGATGCTGATGATGCACTTCCTCCCACTCCAGAGGTCACACAGAACCACCTTCATAGTGCCTTTAACCCCAACAAAGACTTGACAGCGGGCAGGTACCGGCGGTTCACAGGGGATTCTGGAATTGAAGTGTGTGATGGCCAGGAACTGTGGGATCAGCACAGCTTTTTAGAAAGAGAAGAAGAGACAGAAGAAGAGGGGATGAGGCAAATGGAGGATCCATGTGATTGCAATTGTACCAACACCTTTGAACACAGCCATAATAACAATGCAGTCATTGGCTCAAACACAGATGCACACACAGCTGTGGATACAGACCACCAGTCTCCCAGATAATCTAGAATAATGTCTTTGATATCTGCAGTGCTGAAACAAAACTCTGCAGCGGTTACTGATGCATTATTATACATTTTTGCTCAGGGGTTTGGTCTGTTTGTACATGTTAAAGTTTGATAGACAACATTGTGTGTGACAGGCCTGGAGACAATGGAAAGATGTACATATTGAAGCAGTATGTGTTAAATCAAGCTCCACTCTTCCTTATCTTCAAGTTTAAGTTCAGACGGTTGTTGCTGATGGGAATGAGCGGTCCACACTGGAACTTCTCCAGTCTGGACGCAGCACTGATATCATGTTTTATTTTCTCTTTTACTTACATGCTTCTCTGAAACGTCGCTAAGTGTTTCTCTGAGTTTCTTAACGGTTTCTGAATTAATATTTCATGAAATGACTATAGCAAAGCCTGTCACAATAACTGCTTTTGTAGAAATATTTTCCCAGAAATAATTGTGATAAACAATATTATTGTTATTTCCAGACTGTTATGCCACTGATGTAATGGTAATGTAAAAGTATTAAAATGCAACTGTACATTTTAAACAGGAATGAGCTTTATTTTCCTGATGTTTCCCTCCAGACTTGTTCTTTTTTCAAGTATATAAAAATAACTTAGTACAATAAATACTTTGCTGAACATGGTTTATTCTTCAAAAAAAGAGTTTAGAAAGAGTTCTGAAAAATGTCTGAAAGCATTTCTCTGTGTTAGTTTTTGAGACATTCTGGATCGATCAGTCACAGACCTTGTGCCTTTTTTATGAAGGCAGACTGACCAGTGACAGAGTATTGCACAATGAGATGGCAAGCTTAGGGAACTAATGCAGGGAGTAATTCTTAGAGTATTGCACATATTATATCATACAGATGTTAAATGAAGCTTTGTTTTCTGATTCCACACCATAATTAGTAGCTTTTGAGTGGAGAATGTTAGGTGATTTTAATAAAAGTGCTAGAGTCTCTTTTATTAAGAGTTAGTAAGTTAGTTACTATTCCCTTAGCTAAATGATTACACGCCATTATTTTATTGATGTGACATAAAGCAGGATTAGTAATCTGCCAAAAAGTTATCTGCAAATCCAGTCTGGGTTAAATACTGCACAAGCTGTTTCCATGATTAAAGTTATTACTGTCAGTGGAACTGGTGTGAAAGCATACACAACATGTTTTTGTTGGTTGTAGTCCATACATGTGTGTATCCAAAGGGAATGGTAAATCATTTTGCCGGTGGATGATGTAGTCAAGCTTTCAGCAAACTCACAGTGCAATGAGGGGTCTGAGCACTTTTCGACATGATGAGACTATAACAGTGGTCTGCTTGAAAACTGGTTTACTCTGATATCTGCTCAGTCAATAACATGTTTCTGTCACATATTTTATAAATTATGAAAGTTAATAAGAATGGAGAAAGCATGGCTGTTTTTTTGGTTTGGACTGAATGACAAATTGAGAACTGTGGTAAAACGTAAGGAAAAAGTGAGAATTCTGAAATTGAAATTGGTCTGAAATGGCAAAACTAAATGATATGTCTGTAATCTTTGTAAGATTGTTGTTAGATTTGAGAAGCATTATTCTGCTTGCAAAGCTGGACTTAATACAGCCTTGTACTGTGAGAGTTTGATTAAGGGCAGTAAGAACTTTGCTCATGTTTTTTGGTTTTTTGTTTTGTTTTCAACAGATTTTTACAGGTTAATCAAAAGATCCACAGAACAGATGCATCAGGGTTCACCGCTGTGATTCCCTGTGACTGGGTAAAAATATTGCACAAGCACATCTGAAGACCTGGACCAGTCTAATGATAGCATTAAAACAGGCTTAACAGCTGAGGTTAACAATCATTAAGATACTATTGCCAGTACTCGTAAAGATCTACTTTTTTAAATTTACCACAGACAGGGGTGTTAGGCACAGAAAAATATGGTAAGTTCAGTCTGGAAACAGGAAACAGAGTTAGGTTAGAAAATGTTGTCTATCAACCGCTCAGAGCACTTTACAGTTCGTGATAACATTCACCAATTCCAGCACACATTTATATACTAACGGCAGGGATCAAGACACCCACAGAAACAGACACAAGCAAACACACTGATGTAACAGACATGGAACATTTCTGTGTCATGTTGTGCCCAAAGCTCCTATAGCAGAACATTTTCAGTACGGAAAACATTCAGCAAATAAGGGAAATCAGTGTCATTAAAGAGGGAAGAAAGTGCGGAGCCTGTGGGAGGGAAGAAAAATACTATTGGCTCTCTTGATGCAAGTTACTGAACTATTTACACGACTTAAACATGGAGTTTGAGGAGGGCCGCGTCCAGAGGGTGGCAGTAATGTCATGTTCACAGTGTCAACTGCTGGAAAGAGGAAGACGAGGAAAAAGTAGAAGAACAAGAAGAAGGAAAAGATTGAGGACAAGAACAAGAAAACAGACTCAAAGTGAGTTATCTCGTAGTTAACTTGATTCCCGTGTGTTTGAACATTTTTCATCTGAAATTAAAATATGATGAAAGCCGTCACGTTTTCTGTTACTGTGCTCTTCTCAGCCGTGTAATGTAGTTATGTTTACTCACTCAGCAGTTGGATTTGTGTGCTGGCTTTGTTATCAAAGCGGCTGAGCGGTGTCACGCAGCGAGCTGACAGACTCTGGATCAGTCCCTGGGTTTGCTAATGTTAGCCATTTGCGGTGAACATGTGAAGTCCCACTGCTTTTGCAGGACAGCGAGCTAGCCTCACCACAGAGCCGATGTTTCGGCTCGTGAGCAGGAAGCGCTGACGTTCAGCCACATTTGTCTTCAGTGAAATGAGCTCGTGAAAACCCTTCATGTCTAGCTCGCGTCCCACAGCTAATGTTTCAGTCTTGTTCAGAAGCCTAACAGTAACCTCTGTTTTATTCTCTGCTACATCATTTCTGAAATAACAGTTCTTTTTGCTTGCTGTTTTTTTTTTTCTTGCAAAAAGAGTGCTAACGTTGGTCAATCGGATTTTAAAATGTAGGCTGGAGTGTCAAAGCAAACCACTTGTATTGTTGTAAACAGTTTGTTGTCTGAGTGTTTTCCTGCTGATTTGAAGTGAGTGTATGTACGATGTGTTTGCCTCTCTGTGGTGACCCTCACTGCTGTGGCTGTGTATTCTAAGCTGCAGATTTGGTTATTGGTAAGATAAGGAACTTGACTCTCATCTTAAACACTGCATTTCATTCATTTCGGAAGAAACTGCTGTGTGTGTGGGTGTTTTGGCTCACAAAGTTCTGTATCAAAGAAGACAAGTTGGTACGAGTTCGGTCCTGAATGAATCTTTTTCATTGCAGTCCTGACTTTCTGTTGTGCTCAGTTCCTGTCTTGTTTGGTTGGTAATCCAAACCAGAGAGTGATTGGTGGACAGAAAACAATCAATGTATTTATAGAGTGTGATCTTGACATGCTCTACATGTAAAGTGTCTTGAGACAACCTTGTTGTGAACTGACGCTATATAAATAAAATTGAAGAATTGAAGAAGAAAACAGGCTTTTAGCGTTGCATAGAACTGAACCAGCAGCTCCTGTAAAGGGTTGGACTTCCTGAAGTCCATCATCTGCTTGGTCACTTTGATGTAGGACACCCACTTTCCAACTCAAAGGTTTCCACAGCACAGTTTCATGAAGTATGGAGACGGGGTAGTTTCAGGAGGAGTCAGTTGTAATCCCAGAAGCTCTGAGTACATTCAACTTCAGGTTCTTCTGACTGCAGCAAAGGACAGGATGTGCACCATATCTGAAAAGGCCCCAAAATGATTTGTAAGGCCTACTCAATGTCATTTTTACACCTGGAGCTTATACTTAGGTTTTGAAAAAAGTTTCAAATGTCTGTGAAATGCCATGCTAAAGTCCTCAAACATAAGTCCACTGGGATTCTCGGTGTTAGTGTATTTCAGTCCTATGAAGACTGTTGGGCTGTACTGAATAGTTTGAGACTTTGTTCATTACACTAATGCTGGAGGTCTAAATCAATATTTGAAGGCTGTCGCACATGCTGAATGCTAAAAGTAAACAGTGTTAGCATACCTAGGTCAGCATGCTTGCAGTTACTGTCACTTCGTTGCATTAATAATGCTAATGCTAAAACAAACGACAGTTTGTACTTTGCAATTAAAGCTGTCTCATATGAAGCTAACTTTATTGTTACATTGTTTTAAGTACACAATTATATTAATTTGACTATCTATCAAGCCTGCATGCAAGTCATTATTTGCAGCAATTTAGTATAACCTTGTCTATGGACAAATTTGGCTTTTGAGGTCAGAGCTGAAACTCACTGACTGCATATTTGTTTAATTATCCCTTTCATTTTGAACAATGTTTTTCTACATGTTAAACTGTATGAGACAGTGTTAGAATGAGATTTGATCAGCTGTTCAGGAGATGGACCCTTGAACTTGAACTATATTTGACTCACATACACCATAAGGGACACATTTCTCTTTACAAATAAACATAACAGTATGGTTCTCTGGTTAATGAAAACCTTACAAAAAACATTATCCATGATTTGAACAGTTTTGGTCTTAAATAGGGAGATACAAAGGTGATGACATTTTTCCCTTCCTAAAACCTTAGCAGGCCAAAACAACCATTTTTTCCCCTTTTTGACATGTTATAGGGAAGACACTTTTTTTACTTCTCCAGAAGTTTTCATGTTGTGTTTGCCGTCCGTTCAGCAACAGTGGACTTAGTATGAGGTGGCTAGGTCATATTTGTGAATCTGTAATTATGCTAACAGTTTCCTGGTCATGCTCAAAAGTATTACTTCAATTTCCAATTGTTAATCATTACATGACTGAGAAAAGCAAAATGCTCCGGTTCCATTTGGTCACACATTGGACTCAGGATGTTATCACATTCTAATCTGTGACAGACAGGATGAAATCTAAGGTCATTTTGAGAAGCGCTACTTTACTCAATCATCTCAAGTAGATAAAGATAAGAGTGTGTGTAATAAGCAGCTCCTCTCTTCCTAAAAATATTTTAGTGAATCACAATGACTTCGTGGAGTGACCGTCTGCAGAACTATGCCGACCTACCAGCCAACATGGATGGTGTGGCCATGAAGAAATATCGACGTGAAGCTCACCACAGGTATGTATTTGTTAGACTTCAGCAAGAAGTAGTGCCAGAGTCTTGATTTGTGATCAATCCTCACCCTGACGCTTGTGTTATATATGTATATATAACAATACGCCAGTCAGGAGTGTATTCACATCTTCGGATATGCCAGATCAATGACCTATGATACACATACATACCAGGTGTAATCAAATATTTCAGAGACTGTTCCGAACAGAGCACTGCACAGTCATGCGCATTTAACAAGTGCAGGCAATAACTTTTGTAAGTATTCTACATTCATTAAACACGCCAGGTTGAATGTTTCACATGCCCATAGAACTTATTCCACATATTCATGGGTAAACAGCCCGTAAACAGTCTTTGGAGGGGCAGGTTGTGTCCAAACAAAAAGCTGAAAAGTGATCGGACAAACATTGTGTCTGTCACATTCATGTCTCTTGCCAAAGCAGTTGTGATAAAACTGCAGCTATTGCAGCATCCACGCCAACCTCCTTGGCAGCTGCCACTGTTTACAAGCTTTCAGCAACTTCTTGCTTTGTCAAAACTAAACCACTAAACCACCACCCTTCTCTCCTCAAGGGATGCTGACAAACAAATGCTGTTGAAGCTTTTCAGGACAAGCCTGCAAGATTTCATACTTGAAATCTCAGTCTTGCAAGGTTAATTCCAAGTTACGTGGCTTTATTATCATCAGCACACATGTTCCACAGGTTTTTGTAACCCTGTGTCCACTCACCCAAAACCAGTTCTTCCAACAGTTTTAATACACATTTTCAGAGCTATTCCCTCATTCTGAGAGAGTAGCTTGATTGACCCCTGAAATATATCAACTCTAGGACTAAAATAGCATTATAGTTTGTCCTAATGCCATGTTTCCACTGCATGGTAGGGCCTTGCTCCACTCAGCTCATTTTTGGTACCCGGTACTTTTCTTGATTTTCTCTTTCTCTGCAACATATACATTCTAGTGCTAATGGGGCTGCTAATCACAGCATCCAGTGAACCTGCAGCTGACATCATCTTCAGCACAAAAAAAACCTGAACAGTCGATGCTATCCTTTCCCACAGAGATTCTGTCATAGCAGCAAAACAAAGAAATGTCTGAAGTTTGCCGATTGACCATGACTTGGTTTTGTGGGCCCCATTTTTTAAAATTTAGCACTTTGTGTCTTGCAATTAAATGTTGGAAGGACGAGCTCTGACCAATCAGTGTTGTGCGTTTTTTTAACCCACTGTTTAGTATTCACAACTTCAGTCGTGGAAAACCAAATGAAGAGTGAGTCAAGCCGTTCCATGGATTGGAAGCACCGCATAGAACTGTAAAAAAAAAAAAAAATGTTAATGTTAAAAGGAAAACACAGAACGTTACTCAGTGAGTGTACAGTGTATATTAAACATTGTCAGTGTTGGATAGAGTTCAGATGCTTTTTGGTTTTAATGATCTCTTAAAGAGGAAGGGCCAGATGTGGCAATGTACAGCTATCTTTACTCTCATCGCAGTCAGCTATTTGCTAATTCCAGGGAAAGAGTTTCTGCTGCAAGAGGAAGCAGAACTGAAAGTTAGTATCTGAGGAAACCTTATCTAAATTTGCAGCTGCAACTGTTTCTTTAATGATTTCTCCATCCAGTAATTGAAGAGAATTAGAATAAATAAATTACAATCAGTATTTACCTTGTAAAAACTTGCTACTGATAAAATCCTGCTACTATTAGTGATAATGATACTCACTGGCCTATACGCTGTGGTTTGCTTGAGTGTCTTCTTAGAATTGTAGAATTAGGGATTGTAGTACATCAAATGATTGATTGTAATAATAATAATAATAATAATAATAATAATAATAATAATAATAATAATAATAATAATAATAATAATAATATTCTC
>JAQNCA010000003.1:525883-544530 GCA_029783725.1 Acanthurus tractus | reverse complement strand
GTACATTAGTGTATCAGCGCCTTCATACATTAGAAGTCATTCTGCCAATACAGAAGCCAGATTAGAAAACACTCATACGGTTAATTTTGGAAAGCAATGACAAGTAGATCAATTTGTCATTAAAGCACAACACAATGACTTTGTGATGTGTGCAACACCAAATTTGCAGCAATGTTTTGCCGTCAGCGGTAGTTTAGGAAAGTCCCGCCTCAGTCCATCCATCTCTGCGTTTATCCATCTTTTAGACCTGCTTTATCCAGAGTGAGGACACTCGGGCTGGTGCCTATTGGAGCTGACATTGGGCAGACGGCGGCAGGTTCGCCAGTCCATCACACTCAAGTAAACACTCGCAGGTACAGTCGATTAGGCGTCACCCAAGCAGCCTCGCATCCGCGTTTTATTGCAGTGCATGAGATCAATATGACATTGCAATGGTTCAAAAGTTGTTGTTTGGGAAGAACTTGAGCAATGACCACTTCTAAACAGAATGGTGTGAATCATCTATCATTCTTTGAAGAAATTAAGCAACTTATTTTTGTTATGTCATGTTTATAATCGGGTTTTCCATTTTTCTGAGCACTTTTATGGACACTTGTTCACACTGGCTTAAAAGTTGAGCTGAATGTTGTAGAGTTTCCCAGGTTTAGACTGAACTGCCCAAGTTTAAAAGCAACTTGTTTTTAAGTTTAAATGTATAAAGCATGGTTGTTTCTTCCTAGTGCTGCCTTTGTTGACTGTGTCCTTTTAATTGTAAATTAAGTTCCAGGACTAACATTCTTGGCTTCCTGTTGAGTTGTTGAGGTGAATTAGGTATGTTGCAAACAAAGACTGGGCCCCTGGTCCCAGGAAATATTCTATCTTTTCTTTAACTTTAACACGATATAGATAACAAGTAATGGAGGCAGGCCTTAGCAGTGGGGTATAACAGGATCTTATGTTGCAGCAGAATACATATTATGTACTGTTAAAGGCAGTGCACCAAAGCCATGCAGCATAACATCAGTGGTAAGACCAGCAGCCATGAGTTAAGTGGTAATGCTACATGTATTCTTTATCACAAAGCTTTCCAAGGGATCTGGCTCAAAACCATCCTGCAATGAGGTATGCCATCATTTTGTTGTTAAAACAAACTGCGACTACTGACCAAATGACTTCCGTTTTGATGTCCATGATTTGAATTGATTCTCCATCCAACCCTCATGGAATTCCATCCATACTGACACTGATTGTGAGGCGGTTTTTTGCCTGTGGAGACAGTGAGTGGGAGTCATTGTGACTTCCTTCTGTTGCATTTCCCTTGTTCCTGCATCTTTCCTTTAATCCTCATCTGTAATCTGATATCATCTCTCACATCATCTGAATGGAAATTCAAGACAAGTGTGCATTCTGAGCAGGGTGTCAGATTATATGTTTATGTTGTATAATCTGTCTGATCTGCAAATAAGCAGTTAAAAGTGTAAAAACAGCAGGAATGTGCCACACAGCAAACATTTGTGTGTTTTTGTGAGCTACTCCTATGTTGCGAGTGCTGTGACACACTGCTGAGCAGCTTTAGACAAATTGCATCCGAATGAAGTTCTTCTAAACCAGGTCACATGGCTGGGGCTGGATTTGAAACCTTCAGATGTTTTCAGAAATGGACTTTGCAGCACAAATGGGTTGCAAAAGGCTGAGCCAGTTGACATTCGGCATGCAGGGTAGGGTACAGGCAGGGTACACCATGGACAGTTTCAAGTAATGCCCTTAAAGATCCAATATTATGACCCTTTTTGACAGTGGCAATACGTCTCAGAGGTCCCAAAAACATGTCTGTGAAGTTTCTTGCTAAAAACACCACTTAGATCATGTGCATAGCATGCCAACCTTCTTCTGAATGTGCCTTTGCTGTGCCTGGAGCTTTAAATACAAAGAGCTGTGGCTGGTCAAACCCCTCTCAGGAAATGGATGCTGCTGCAGCCACGACCGTATGACTACATTGACCATTTGGTGTGGACATGACTGCTGGTAACAGACTTGATGCAGTTCAGCCATATGATATTGAACCAGAATCCGATCCAGAGGGAGAGACTCCTGCAAAAGCACTAAGTCCAGCACCCAACCCTAGTGACTAACCCTCAATGACATAGTCCCCGGCATCTGAGTCTGCAGTAGATGCTACAATAGATGCTACATATTAACCGTGTTGAACTGGCTTAATATACCGTGAAGGAGCTTAAACATGGCAAAACTTAGCACTCTTGAGATTAAAAGTGGGCAATGGATATTAAATACTGATTCATCCTTGTGCTTCAGTTTTTAAGCAAATCCTGCTCTTCACTGGTCCTCATTGATGATTCATTTAGAAGTGAAATGGTTAGCACACACATGCAACACTCTAGGGACTGTTTTAATACTTAGGTGGGGTTGGGGATCTTCATTTTGACATATAATTTAGAAAAAAAAAAACAGAATTTTTAAAAATCTTCTTTCTACCCTTTCCCTGCATCTGTAAGAAAAGATCTGCCCACCCCACCCCCACCCACAGGTTCTGCCTTTTTTAAAATTTCATACAAAACTTCATTGGTTTGAATAAAACAGCAATATCAACAGCAACTGTTACTGTATGCATCCCATTCAACTTAGCATTATAGTTACTCAGCCTGCTAGATGTCAGTGTGCTGTCTTTTGAAGCGGTGTTGGTGTAGGCATCAGCATTGGCTTTCTTTGATTACTTTAAAATCCTTTTAAATTTTGAATAATAGAAAATATGTCTGAAAAAATATCACACCAGTCTGATTTGGCTCATAGTCACTGTATATAACAGTCCAGTCTGAAGTTAAGACATCGCTCCTCATTCATTTTTTTCTTTATTATTCTTTCTTAATTTTATTTTCTATTCTGTACATGTACAGTGAGGATCTTTCTCTATAAAAGAACTTGTAAGTTATGTAGTTAAAAATGTTGAACAAAGCAAAACATGTTTTTTTTTCTTTTAAATTTTCAAAATAGCTATCTTTTGCTTTAATGTTAGCCTGGGGCACAATTTCATTCTCTAAACCAGCTTCATGGGGCAGTCATCCTGAATGCTTTTGCAGCAGTCTTGAAAAGAGTGAGAGAAGCTGTCAACATAAAGTAGAACTCTCGACAAAAGATAAGATCTAGCCTGGGAGCATATCAAACTCACCCAGGAGGAGCTAGAAAGCCTGCTGTGGAGATGGACACACTGGAAGACAAAGGATGGATGAAACTTTTGACAAGACACAGGTGGACTAACCTGAAAACTATTCCAGGTGACTACCTGATGAAGCTGCTTAAAATAATGCCAACAGTGTACAATGCTGTCATCAAGCAGACAATGGCTACATTAAAAATATATAACATATTTTACTTCATTACCACTTTATCGTTTATCTCACAGGTATGCATGAGTTCTTACAGAGTTTCAATGTCTTCAGTATGAATTGAAATGTAAAAGTAATATAGATAAAGAAACTATTGGATCAGAAGGTGTGAGCCAACTTTTTGACTGATACTGTAGATGTGTGTTGTAGGAAGGCAAAGCTCTGTAGCATTTCATTTGAACTGTCATGCATTTCCTCACCATTTATATTCCCCCCTCCCAGAGTGTTTGTCAACCGAAGCTTGGCCATGGAGAAGATCAAGTGTTTTGGTTTTGATATGGACTATACTTTGGCAGGTAAGTGCAGTTTGTCTCTAGCGGCATCAACCTTGATAAATATGTAAAGTTCTCTATCTGAATGTAGACTCTGAGTGTCCAAGCACTGACTCATGAAAAATGACCATAAGTGAAGTAGGATAGGACATTCCATATATTCTATAATTCAATATGTCTAGATTTTGTAGAGATGTGTGAATGGAAACAAATTTATTCATTTCAACAATATTTCCTGTAACTTACGATTTTTCCTAGCCCCCGATTTTTTTGGTTAAATAAAAAGATAAAACTACAATGGCAACATCCAAAATGACTGATCACCAATGTTTTTTGTAAAACTAATTAAATCCAGAACAATTTTAATGGGGAACCAAGCCTCAATCTCAAATCAACTATTCTGTAAGTAGAATGTTTTCCACTTGTGCTGTGTTTTTATGTCTTTTCCCAAGGCTATGTATTAATTTGACGAAGCTTCTCATTTGACCAATATTTAGGTTCCCATCACCAAACAATTTATGATTTAAAATGTCAAACTATCCATTTGCTTGCCAGCAGCACTACTTTGCACTCAAGGAAGCATTATGGTTTCCTAATAGAGGGCCAATTGACCTCAAATAAATTTTAGGATTAATTGAACCTTTTAGCTAGATTGTAATTGGTGAACAGTTATTTTATGTTTATGTGGGTGGTAATTTTGGTAAAGGAGTGAAATGCTTATGAAGGGGACATTTGGCTACATACACAGTGGGGAAAGTATGAACTAAGGCTGGGTATTGTCAAGAACATCACAATTCATTTCAATTTTAAATCTTTGCGTCATGAGTCAATTGGATAACTTGATTTTACCCCTGGTCTTCACTTAAAATTAAACATGATATTTCAGGAAAGGTCACTGGGACCTCACATTATTTGCAAGTGATATCTCAAGCCCTAATTGACTGCATAATAATTATTTTTGTGATATAGGCTAAGAGATTTTTTTTTAAATACTGCCATTTCTTTTGCCAGTTTTTGTGACTCTTTTCAATGGCAGAGACCAATCATCAGTGCAAGTCTTTCTTTCTACTCAATGGAAATTTTACTGCAAAACTGAATATCTGTAAGATTGGTGTGTAGAAACTTGAGGCGCTGGAATAGAAAGACTCAGTTTGGTTACTAGAACACTAACTGTAACCCAAGCTGCTACCATGCTGTGCATGAGGATATTCTTGGCCTGGAGCTAGTAAAGACCATAATCCCACACACCGTGTTTGGAGGATGAGGCATAAGTGTAAACAAGGATGAAAGCAATGTGGGGGTTTCAACCACTGATGCCAATATTTTTTAGTATTTTTCATCTGTAAATCAAACTGTATTGAACTCTGAAACAAAGAGCTACTTCTCGGTGGTTAGGTATTTTTGGATAGCTTTGAAACATCTGACAGGAAAGTTAGATGTACATTTATATAACAGATTTTCTGATCTGGACAGTGTATTCCAATGCATTGCTTTGGTTTTAATGAATCAACTATTTAAACTGTATAGAAAATATGTCAATTAAAGATATCACTGCGTGAAGTGGGTCAATATTTTTATGTTTCTGCAGTAACATTATGGGGATTTTTCCATTACCTGCCCTTCTTCCCATAGCATAAACACAGTATCCCAGGAATGTCCAGAGAGATTATCAATACGTCTGGTGCAAATGTCCACTTTGACTCCTGAAGAAACTTAAATGTGGTGGTCAATGATTGGCTTCATTCTGACATCATAATGTTCTTTAAAAACACTTTTCTGGTCATTATTTAACACCCAAACTCAGGGACAGAAGGAAGGACTGTGACTCATATTTCAGGTTTGGTTGAATAATAAATTGGTGACAGTGATCTTGGGTGCCCACCTTGGGAGTTGTTTAGATTGTCTGTGCTGCTGGGCTGAAGATGTGTGAAACATCCATGTTCCAGAATTTGTAGCTTATTTCCAGCAATATCTGTGTTTGAAGCATGTAGTCCGCTATATTGCTCACTGATTTTGCAAATACTGAGCTCCAGGTGATCGTGGTTGCACCTCTGTAATCCACTGTTAAGTTGAGACAGCATGTTTCTCACTAGAAATCATTCACCCAGTTCATGTATGTCAGTATTGTGATTACTTTAATTTTGCCAAAACACTTAATACTTTTTATTTAAGTCCTCAAATAATCACTACATATATTAAGAGTCCAGACTGATATGGATCCAAACTGTGACTTGACTTGTTCACCTCTGGGCAGTTAATCTGGTTTCCCTTCATCTTGATATGTGTTTGTACACACGAGCCTCTCTCCCTGTCTGTCTGTCTAGTGTATAAATCTCCTGAGTATGAGTCACTGGGCTTTGACTTGACAGTGGAGCGCCTTGTGTCTATTGGATATCCACAAGAGCTGCTCAACTTTGTCTACGACCCCTCCTTCCCCACCAGGCTAGTTCACAAAGCCCTGCCTCTTTTAAATCTATTAAAATAAAACCTGATATTTCAACAACAGTGCAGCAAATTTTCACTCCGATGTGTGCTTTCTGCTGCCTGTAATTTGCTGTCTTCTGTCTTCATTCTTTTTAGGGGTCTGGTGTTTGACACAATGTATGGCAACCTGCTCAAAGTGGATGCCTATGGGAACATCCTTGTGTGTGCGCATGGATTCAACTTCTTGAGGGGGTGAGGTCCACCACTCACTGATCTGTCATCATTGTCATCATGGTCGACCATTTCTCTAAAAGAAAGGTTGACCAGCATTGGTGGTACAGTGGTTGAAAGTTTTGTATTAAAAATATATCACCATTTCTAAAAACAATCACCTGTAGTGTAGTTAATCATTTACACAGTCATGTGAATGGCAGAGAACATTAATGTAGCATACAAGACACTATCCAAAACTTCACAAGAAAAGTTTTCAGACAGAAGTTTCCTCTAACTACCCACAGATTTCAGGGTCATGACACCCTACTATTCAGAATGTCCATTACACTTCACATGAGCAGAAAATTTTAATTCACCATCCAAAAATTTGTTAAAACTGACATTATAGATAATTATCAAGTATTCCGACAGTTGTAAAATCCTAATGGCTTAAAACAAGTTAGGGAATCCAGGAAGTTTTGGAGACTTTAACTGTGGACAGAACTCCTGCCTCAGTAAACATATATGCATTTGAAGGCATTGCTTTCCTGTATCACTAGGGAGCCACATTGATCCATCAAATATATACAGTAATAACTTAATATTCACCAAAAAATGAACTTCCATGGCCTTTTCAAGTTTGTTGAACGAAAAACAAGTAAATAAATAAAGATAAAAAATTTTCTTAAGGTTGTCAATTCCACAAAAGGAGGCATTCAAATTGGAACTGATTTAGACTAAGTAGAGGGGATATGGTTTTACTGATATGATGGACTACAACTACCATGGTAAATAGCAATATGGCATTCACCTTTCATATAAGCAAGTTTCTCTGCCTGTATCACATGGATTCTGCTAATTTCATTCATCTTACCAACCACTTTTTGTACATTTGTGCATTGCATCATAACTTTCGCTTGTGTTACATCAAAAGGGTGAAATTAAATTTAGACAAGTTTTGGTGTCTAAAGCCTTGTTGACAGAACTTTGAGGGTGTACTCTGAACTAAATGCTAACATCAGCTGGTTCCCATGCTTAAAATGAGAAACTGAAAAACTTGCAATTAACAGTAACAAATAAAGCTGAGACTGATGGTAATGTTGGTTTTGAAGGTATCTGGTCGTAAGCCCACATATTGGATGGATGGAACTTGACAGTGATACTAGATGAAAAGACAGAATTTGTGTATATTCCAGAATGGGCCAAAGTGGTGGACAGACTAGGAGACCAACATTACCATTCATCAAGCCATGCCACTGTTGTGGCCAAAAGCCACGACCAAGAATACAGAAATTCTGAAAGTATAAAAAAATTAAAAACTTCCTTACCATCTCTCTGTACCTTAAATATAAGTACACACTGCAAATATACATCATCTACATGCAGTATAATCATGAACATTCTTCAGGCCAAGTTTATATTTTCTATGTGTATTTTTAGCAGTTGATGACATCATAATATTAGAATATTTTTGAACTTATTCCTGTGTTGTAAGAACCTTGTGTTTTGCTAGCATATGCATGTGACAAGCACAGGAAATAAGACATTTCTGACCTCTGCAGAGGGAGCTCACAGAAATGCATTGGAATACAAATATTTAACTCTGTGAGAGCAACTCAAGTTTCCTGGTTCAACTTTTTCATCACTTGTAACTATTATATATGTCTGTCTGTCTGTCTTTATATGCACTCACTCACAGACCTGATATCAGAGAGATGTACCCCAATAAATTCATTCAGCGCGGAGACACAGACCGCTTCTACATCCTCAACACACTTTTTAATCTTCCAGGTAAGAAAATGTATCAAAACAAGAGGTCTTCTCCCTGTTGCAGTGTCTTTGTGAATGAGTACTGAAAGTAAATCACCTCCAACAGGTTAACATGCAGATTTGAGCTCATTACTACACAGGCTTGAACCATGGATAGGTCAGTAGTTAACAACATGTTGCAGAAGCTGTGTTAATACTGCATAGGAGTTACTGTAATTACAAGTTTCTGACTTGTAAGTAGTATTCATGTCAACTTTCAGTCTGTAATTAAAATTAAGAAACTCAGCTGTGATATATCTGATTTTATTTTATACATTATATAAAATGAATAATATAAATAATATATATAAATGTGGAAGCTCCTGAAACCAAAAGAAAGATGAATGATTCACATCACTGAAAGAGATTAACATGCAGTTGTTGTTTTTGAGGTTACTTTTTTAGTACTTTAAACGTGTCATCTGTTATCATGCAGCATATTTATTGTGGTCACATAACTTTTATAGTGTTCTTTCCGTCACTGATTCATCATGTTAAATACATGTTGATGTCCAGGTCTAAAGCCAGTCTCACTGATTCTGGTCTTAATTCTCCTCCTTCAGAAACTTACCTCCTTGCTTGCCTAGTTGACTTCTTCAGTAACTGCCCCAGATACTCAAGGTACTGTGTATGGAAACAGGTTTGAGGTGACCTTCTGTAAGGTGAAATGTGTGAGATATTGAGCAACATTGGGCTTGTAACGGGTGAGTTTTATGAGTTAATGTTGAAGGGATGACCAATGATTGACTTTTTCAATGCTAATATCAAGGCAATCTCAGCAAATTTATTATCAGAACTAAGATGTTACAAAAATCCTTTAATCCTTGCACATTAATGTGCATTTAGAGTTTTTCTGGTTGAGTGGCAAAGGTGACACATAATCATTCCTGAGTTTTACATAATTTTGCTCTGCAGTCTGTAATGAGTGGATGCCATGGATATGATTTGGAATGGTGGAGAAAAGACAATATTAAAATGTTAAACAATTGAAGATACTGTGATATTGTTGTGTTAAACACAGACACACAAACTTCAAGACAGCATGGGCTTGGGCTAGCCAAGCAAAACTCTGACCATAACGAACACATCGCTCCTTTGTGTTTTAAAGGCTGTTTAAGAGGCTTCCTGTCTTGGTTAGGACACAGTTTTGGGCAAAATGCTGTATTTTATTACACTCAAAATTCCATGTTATGCAAACTCTAATGTTTTTATGGTTTTAATGGTTTTGTAGTGTTCAGACTGGCTTCAAAGATGGTGACCTCTTCATGTCATACAAGAGCATGTTTCAGGATGTCCGGGACGGTGTGGACTGGGTTCACTTCAAGGTATCTTTTCTTATTTCAGAATGAAATCTGTTTTCAGGCAGCTGTAGGTCATCTCCTTGAGCCAGTACTTTCAAAATCCTCAGTCCACTTCCTTTATGTGTTTGCACAGGGGTCCTTAAAAGAAAAAACAGTTGAAAACTTGGAGAAGTATGTGGTAAAGGATGTAAGTAAACCAGCATAATAAATGAGGTCTGCCTTGGAATAAATACTAGCTAAATAGCAGCCTAGACTTTTCTTCATTGTTAGGGTGACAAGTGCTGTATTTCTCAGTTGAATTTTTCTATGCCTTTTTCTGTTTCCCTCCACCAAGCCAAAGCTTCCTCTTCTCCTCAGTCGTATGAATGAAGTAGCCAAAGTATTCCTGGCCACCAACAGTGATTATAAATACACAGAGGTGAGGTGAAAGATGACAGCCAGACATGTTAATGATGGAGTATACTTGCCCTGTGTGTTATTCTTGGCCAAGATGTATAAAACGATCATGTTTTCTTTCAGAAAATTATGACCTACCTCTTTGACTTTCCTTACGGACCGAAGGTAACATTAACACATTTCTATTATCAGGAATATGTGTAAGTTTGTGTGTGTTTGTGTGCCTGCTTGCATGCTTGTGTTTGTGTGTTTGTGAGAGAAGATGTGTGTAAGCTTGCATTAACAGTGATGTGTCTCTGACAGCCGGGGACCCCCCACCGGCTCTGGCAGTCCTATTTTGACCTGATTCTGGTGGACGCTCGTAAGCCTGTGTTTTTTGGAGAGGGAACAGTGCTGCGGCAAGTCGACACTGTGAGTGTACAATACAAACGTCTACACAAAACATTGTGCTCTGCTCATATTCTAACATTGGTTCATGAAATAAAGTTTCTAGTTTTGATAGATGTGGGTCAACCGTGTTTTTGTCCACTCGGCAAAAAGTAAAAATGCAGTAATGCAGTGTTGGTTTCTTTCAGACCACAGGTCGGCTGAAGATCGGCACATATACTGGACCTCTCCAGCATGGCATTGTTTACTCTGGAGGTAAACAAGGAAACCTATGAACACAGCTGTTATGTGTTTTTTGTTGTTGTTGTTTCTATATTAATGTATTTTATTTAAGCATTGAGCTTTTTGCATCAGCAACCACTTTGTTTTTGTGTTTGGTTTTTGATATGTTTTTGGTCACAGCAGGTGGTGATGCTCCCACTTACCATGCAGAGGTTTAATTTAGAACCATTGCATCCGCACAAAACTAGGCCTGAAAGAGGCATATGCCACCTGGTGTGCAAGTATAAGTGTCTATGGCAAATAAACTTGACTTGAAAATGTGTGCACCTGCAGCAGAACAGTAACCTGCAGCACATCTTGCCAAACTGATCACAAGAGTCAGTGGTCTCTTGTTTCTTTGCATCATGAGGGCACATAATGCAAAATGATATGTGTCCTTATAATGAACACACAATGGTCATGGTTAGCTTTTGCTTTGTGAGGAGATGTGCAGTAACAGGAATAAGTAACTGAAACAGAAAGATGTCCCTGACTGTATTTCCAGACTTTATCATTCAAACAACCAATGTGTAAAGCTGTTTATAGTCTAGAACTTTGGTGTTGAAAATGCTCAAAACCTCCTCCAGCCCAAGTTGTGTTGCTGTGAAATGTAAACCAGATCCCTAGTTTTGATAAAAGTAAAAAAGGAACATGGCAGCGGTCAAACCTAATTTGTTGACAAAGTTGGATTTATGCCCTGTGCTGGTGTTGATTTGATTCCTCAAATTTCCATATTTGTTCCTCAAGGTTCCTCAGACATCGTGTGTGACTTGCTTGGAGCCAAAGGAAAGGACATCATCTACATTGGTGACCACATTTTTGGTGACATTCTCAAATCTAAGAAGCGTCAGGGCTGGAGGACTTTCCTGGTGATACCTGAGCTGGCCCAGGAGCTGCATGTGTGGACTGACAAGAGCTGTGAGACTGGACACATACTCACTAATTCATCATATGGCTAAATAGCCCCACTTTTGAAGTGTAACAGGGCTGTTCAGCTGCAATAAAACTCAAAAGCCACTGTGATCTGGTTTAATAAAAAATCCAGATATTAAACTAGAAGTATTAGCATGAACAGCAGCAATTCATTGACACTTTCATTAACAATCTTTTATATGAAACAGGTTTATTAGAGGTAGGAATAGGAAATACTCGTACATAACCAACTAGCCTGAAATTGTGATTGGACAGAAGTTTTAGGTTGATTTCCAGCAGTGTATGATTCACATGGTGTAACCAAATGGAAGAATGTGATCACTGAAATAATCTGCCAAGCCCAGAGTGTTTCTAAGGCCACGAGTATAAATATACAAATCTTTTAAAAGAAGAAAGGGTCGTTTTATTTTGTGACTGGTTATTGAAGACTGAAAACAACATAATTGTGACGTGACATGCCAATGCTGTTTGTTCTTTTTCAGCCATATTTGAGGAGCTTCAGTCGCTGGACTGCTTCCTTGCTGAGCTTTACAAGTGAGTTCCTCATTATCAAGGCAGCTACTTTTTGTCTGCAGTCTCTTGATTCACTTTTTAGAGATTGTAGTTGAGGCAAGATCGAAGTAATTGTTAGTACAGGAAGAATTTATAGAAATGTTTTAATCGCGTAGAATTTTCATTGTGTATGCTGGTTTAAATACATTTGCCGGTCTGACAGGATTTTATTGCTTCATTAACATTTCTCTGCATTATATCATGATCTCTGCACATTTGCATCAGGTTTTGAGTATTTTCCCTTCCTGCAAATATGTCCAGAATACTCGCTGAGTGACTTCAATCCACAAAAATGTAGTTCATTCACATTTGTTCAGAGTGCAACATTTAAGACCCAAGTTCCACCAGAATACCATCTACTTTCTTTGTACTGCCTCAGTCTGATGAAATTCCCACCTGAGCTATATAATTATAAATAGTATAAGTATATAAGAAAAAAAATAAGTGTCTGTTTGTACCTCGGTGTGTAAAACAAAGCTGGACTTTTCTTGTAGTGTAGTGTAGAAGTTGGCAGCTTGTCATTTGATCTTGCCTTGCATGGTTTCTGTGGCCTTCGGCTGATCTGGAAACTTTGTTTAGAGCTGACCGTACAGATCCCAGTATGCTTGTGTTTTCTCCTCAGGCATCTTGACAGTAGTAGCAATGAGAGGCCAGACATCAGCTCGCTGCAGAGACGAATTAAGGTACAACTTAGTCCGACACAGATACATTTCCTCCACAGCACTGACGTGAAACGGAGCTCCACTAAACATACATCAACAAGTGTACGACTTTGAGGGATAATTGTGTAGAAATTAAAGATGCTGACATTGACAAACCCCTTTATTTCAACTACAACTGCTGCTATTGAACATATTGCATGTGACAAGGCCTATAACTACTAAACAGCTCTCAGTGTTCATGGTGATGTTCCCTCATTATTTCTGGACGTTGAGGAGCTTTTGACATTCACGTCAGGAATATTTTTTCTGCTGCTTGATTCTCATGACTGCAAGAAAAATATCGGCAATTTAAATGTTGTCCCTGTGTGCTTTCCAGAAAGTAACTCATGACATGGACATGTGCTACGGCATGATGGGAAGTCTGTTTCGCAGCGGATCCCGACAGACGCTGTTTGCCTCCCAAGTGATGCGCTACGCTGACCTGTATGCTGCCTCCTTCATCAACCTACTTTACTACCCTTTTAGCTATCTGTTCAGAGCTGCACATGTGCTGGTGAGCTTCTCCTTACAGTTCTCATCCAGGCTAAAGTTCATCGACCTCTCATGTTAGTGTCGTCTGCACTTCATATGTTTTTGAATCATGGGCTTATATTGAACATTTTTCCCCACCAGATGCCTCATGAGTCGACAGTGGACCATGCCCATGTCAACATCATTGACACAGAGTCCCCATTGGCCACAAGAAACCGCCATGACCTTGACCTCAAGGAGATGGAGTGCAAACGGCACCAGCTGACTCGATCCATCAGTGAAATTCAGCCTCCTCACTTCTTCCCTCAGGCTCCGCAGGAGATCACCCACTGCCATGATGAGGACGATGACGAGGAGGAGGAGGAGGAAGAGTAGATGTTGAGAGAAGAACAGAGGAGTCTGTAGATGAGACTTGCTATAAATGTGATCTTTGATTAATAACTGTACGGCTGATTCTGGCTGTAAGTTTCGCTTTGTGATCTGGCCTCAACATAACATGGACCACTGTAGATTCAAGTGGTCTCGCTGCTTCCCTGATATCTGGTTTGTCTACAGTCACATTTCAAAGTGAGTTTGGATTTTTATCTGTTAAAAGTATAAGATTCGGGCACTGGGATGGTGACACTGAAAGTATCGTGGTAGTGACCATGTTGTGTCTACAATTTGAAAGTAAAAAAAACAAGCTTACTCACGCAGAGCAGCTGGTCAGTGTTATCCCTCATCCCTTGCCTGGGAATTTTCCATTCTTGTCCAATAACTTCTTTCTTCCTGAATCTCTCACTTTAAAACAGGCATAAAACTTTAGTGAAGAGGTTTGCCTTAATATATCTTAACTCACCTTGAAGCAGATTTATGTAGGTGTTGGTATTTCGTATAACTCGGCACCACCCGAGTTTTTGATTGCAGCACCTCTGTCATAAATACAAGGCCAAGGTTTCTGTAGAAGTATTGTCAGCAGTCATGTATGTGATAGCTCCAAGTACAACTCAGCGTATCAGTGTGATATCCTTAAAACTTCTGTCATGAAGTGGGAGTCAGAGTTTGCACAAGACAGAACAGCAGCGAGCCGAGCTGACACAACCAAAGCCAGAGATATTTCAGTGCTAACACCTTGGCTATGACACTCACCAGCTAAAACTCTGTAGAAGTCGGCTGATATGACTTCTGATCAAAAAACAAGACTTAGCAATTCTGCTCACATCCACAAACATCAAGCAAATCTCATAAAATGTAACGCATGCCTTGGCAAGTCAGCTGACTTTATTTACCAGTCCAACAGCAGGAAGTCCACCTCAGTGCTTCTCCTGCAGCCTGATATCTTGCACAGCCCTTGCTAACAGCTGCAAGCCTTTTCTCCACAGTCAGTGTCGTCTTTTGTCTGTTTGCATCTTCTCTTTCTCATGGGGTGGAGCTTAAAGCCATTCTGACAGTTCTGCTGTCTGGTATCTTGTTGGTCTCTTTCACTCTCTCCTTTAGTTTCTTGCCTCTGTCATATTAAGATTGCTGAGCCTGTTTGCATCCTCAGGCTGACTCGCTTTGGTTCTGTTGTCCATTCTGCTCCACTTCTCACCAACATTATTCTCTGATGTGTCGCAGCTAACAAACACTCCCAGGTGCCCTGCTCAGTCAGGTAGCTACATGCGTAACATAGCTAACTAGCAGCTAAAATGTCAGCTATTACATGTTATTACAGAACAGCTGGAGAACATCATGAGCAAAACCAGGAAGCAGTAACACAAACTTGAATGACTTTTTAAAATATTCTGAGAAATGGAGGAGCTAAACATTAGCAGATCTGAGGGTGAACTCTTACTTAAAGGGAAATTAATGGGGTCTGTGTATTACACAAGAGCTTTGGAATCAAGATTTAATATCACAATCCAGAAGAATTTTTTTCTGTTTAGCAGAGAGTTTGTGATGCCTGCGTTGGTGAGATGCTGTCAGTGGGAAACATCATACACATGTTATGGGCCTATGATAACAGCTTGGAGAAACTAATTCCCAAATGCTGCAAAGTCGGACCACATTTTTCATATTCCACAAAAGTAAAACAACTTGGGGTTCAAGGTTGGACTATAAACCTCCGAGCCATGGAGTCTGGCTGCATCATGTTTTTTTCTGTTTGAAAGACTGCAAAAGTAATGTAGATATTATATTCTGCACACTGGACTTTGAAATGGTTGCTGTCTTATTACCGGCTTTGAGTTGATACATTAAGTGTGTATGAGAATTGCTGTTTAAAATATATTTTAATTATGAATATTTCATCGGAAGATAGACAGGTTAAAAGAATTAGACTGATTACAATTACAACATTGTTGTATGTGATTAGGTCAAAATTGAAAAGCTACAAAGTCACCTTTTATAACTTTCTAGGTCAACATTATTAAACATTGAGTTATAATTGCCAGAAGTTAAAACTTTGACGTGTCACAAATCATAATAATGGAATAGTAAGAAAGTCACAATTTAGATTTGCTGTCTGGTGTTCAAATTCTTTTAAGATCTCAATAGTTTAAATTTACCAGTTAGAATAAGTATCTCCTAATTTGGTGCATAATTGTGAACAAGTTAACCAAATTTTTGGTGTATTGTCTTTTTTTTTCATAAAAGACAAGCTTGTTAGTTTTGCTTGGTTTCTAAGTTCAGCATCCTTACTTATGTTGACTTACCACAAGTATTAGTGGTTTGTTTTGTGTTGTTGTTTTGTTCCTGATTTTTAAAGTTTTTTGTGTATGTATTAGTCCTGGCAGTCATGAACATGCTGCTGTGGTTTGAACCTGATCTTGACTGTCACCTGTGCTGTTTGCTGTAAACATGCTGTTACTGTAATGTGAGTAGTGGGCTGTGGGCCCGTCCCCATGTGCACCAATGTTACCACAAAATTTTACTAATAAGGATGTTTTACTTCACTGAATTTATCGTGTTTTCATGTTACTGCCTTGATTTCAAAGGGCCCATGAGGTGGTTCTGTTTGCCAAAAGTCAGAGCTATGAAAGCAATCACACATTATTGATCGTGATGAGCAGTGAACTCTGCTTCTTGAGGGTCTCTCTCATTTTCAGAGAAAAAATGCAGCTGTTTTTCACTTAATGTGTGATTCTGGTGTTTTATGTTACAACTACGTGCAAATGTTATAAAGTTGTTCAATCTGCCTCGTCCAATTTAGACTGAAGAGACATTTTTTCACTCTCCTCATTTTAATTTTAGAGCATGTCTAAATGTCCTGCTGTCAGTCTGGTGTGAACTCCAGCTGACAATTTATTGATGGACCTTATTCCTACTTTACCAAGGGATGTTATATCATGTTCTTTAAGTATGGGAGCAATAGACTGTTACTCCACTGCTATTAAAACACAAGGATTTGAAGTGGGCCGTGTGTCACTGTGGATGCCAGAGTGTGCAGTACAATGCTTTCAGTTTTTCAGCTTTATATTCAAGCTATTTCAGGTCTGCATAGCATTTCTGATGAAGTGATAATGATTGCTGTTGGCTTTGGAAATTAAATTAGACTTTGAAAATCAGACATAGTCAAGTGTATATTGAACATACAGATGCTTTTTTTATTTTAAACAGCAATAATTAATGTTGCTTTTGTTTTAAAGAACATTGAAAAGCAGCAACAGTTGAAATGGTTTGAGGAATAAATGATGTTTGTAATAAATGCTCTGCTTTGATATTGTAGCAAAATGTTTCTGTTGTTTTGTTGTTTGATTTTTATTTTTGCTGGCAAATTCGAAGTTCATAAAATTTCAAAATCACCTGTTCACTTCTTAGTCCAACTGAAAACATGTTTGTTCTTGCAAAATCCTGGATGGACAGATGAGTATGCAGTGTTGAGCCTCTGATTATATCTGTATATAACAAGTCAGCATTTCATCAGCTTACTCAACTTGTGGAGTTTATCTGTAGTTATCTCTGCCTTGGTGCAGGAGAGCTGTTTTAACCTCCATAGAGTTACAGCACGTAATACGGATGGCAGCACCATGTGCATTTATATGATTATTTTAGTGGTTATTGGCACATCTATGCTGCAAAACTGAATGCTCGTTTTAAGAATGGACTGTGTTTCTGCCCGTACACTGGTTGACAACAAGCAACCAGCAGAGGGCACTAAATGTGTGTGTAAACTAAATACTGCATTAAATACATTTTAAAGATTCAGTGTCTTCGTGGAAAAGTGGTGGCACACCTTGTCTTGGCTTTATGCTCTGGATTATGCACACTTCTCTAGCAGTGTCCTCGTGGCTCTGGATCACCATGCCGTGTTCAGAAACACTCTGTCTCTCTCTTCTCTCCCCCCTCTCTCCCCACCTCATTCTCTCCTCTTTCATTCTCTCTCCTCCTCACCTCACCTCATGGATTCTCCTGGATGATTGTCCCTGGACTACCGAGTATGGCTGCACTTTCCACCATGATTGTTATGCAGATTATCAGCATTATGTTAGTATGATGGTTCTGTGCATCTGTCTCCCCCCAACTTCTGTCTTGTTCTCTTTTCCTGTCTTGCCCTCTGACTCTCTCTTTCAAACTTATGCCCCCTTTCTCCATCACTTTCTCTCTTTCCCCCTCCCTCTTTGGCTCTTTCTGTCAATTTGTCACCCTACCTCTTTCTCTCTCTTACTCCCTCTCCCTCTTAACCCAACTGGTCACATCAGATGGCCGCCCACCTCTGAGGCTGGATCTGTACTGAGGTTTCTGCCTGTCTGAAGGGAAGTTTTTCCTCACCACTGTTACCAACTGCTTGCTTATGTGGAAACTGCTCTCGGTTGTTGGATCTTCATAAACTGAATTGCAGAATGTGGTCTAGAGACCAAGGGGCAAACTCCTCACTTCCGCATTGAAGCCATCCAGGAAGTACAAAAACTTGCAATTCAGCAACTGACCACTTTTTTGTCAACGTTTTTTGTCTACGGCTTCTCTATCATCTCATGAAAACTCTGGGGGGGGGATTTTTTCTAACTCATTTGTTCATTTTATATTTAAGCTTAAAATTAGGCAATTTTCCGTTGATTGACAGCCTGTTGACGAATAGCGGGTGGTGTCCGTCTTTCGACCCCGCCTCCTAAACCCCAGTTTAGGCGGGCTCTTGGCGGAGTCACGCACAGGCTAATGGCAGTGCCTAGGACCAGATTTCTGAGGTTCCACTTTTTTTTTTGTTTTTATTGTTGAAATATTTTCAATACAAAAGCAGTTATTATAATGTACATTCGTACAACCAATAGAACATCAGCCAGGGGAGTAGGCTACTAGATAAATACAGAAAATACAGAGCACAAGTGAGATGTTTTCATCGCTTTCTTATTGTTAGAGTCACATATACTTTAATGTAATGTTCTGTTTCCTTTAGGAGTGCAGTAAAACAGGGGTTTGAGTGACTAAATTTAGCTTTGTGTATCTGATATTTACCTAATATTATTATTAAGTTTATGACATACAGTTCTTTTTGCTTTTAACCTCATGAACACCAAAAAGTATATTGTTCCATTCTAAAAAGAAGTCTGAGTCAATCTTCAGTTTGATGTA
>JAQNCA010000003.1:508092-525783 GCA_029783725.1 Acanthurus tractus | reverse complement strand
TTTGGGTATAAAGTTCCAAGTGGATGTAGGATTATGTAGAAACTGCTTTATCCAGTTAATTTTAAAGGTATTGTTGAGGGTGGTGAAGTCAAGAAAATTTAAACCTCCAGAGTCATAGGTGTTCATAACAACAGATTTTTTCACATAATGCGTCTTATTCTTCCATATAAAATTAAATAATAATTTATCAATGGCATGGCAGATCTGTTTTTTGACAGCCAGGGGAGTAGCGGCAGAAACCAATGGGTGACATCACGGAGGGTTTGTCCAGTGTGTTATACAGTCAATGGTCTCGACCTATTTTTTATTTGTAGTGTCTTGAGACAACTTTGGTTGTGATTTAGCACTACATAAATGATATTGGATTGATTGATGAAGGACAGTTTAGGTATAAAGATTATATGAATTATACGCTGGTAACATCATTGTCACCAGATCTTAACCCATCCTTGACCTATACTCGTAACTGTGCTTTTCATTTATCACTAATGTCGACTTGGAAAATAAAATGTTTATGTGTCAGATGTCAGGAGGAATATAGCAAATCTCCAGTATGAGCTTACATGAGGAAAAGCAGCTCCAGATTATGCTGTTAATGCTTGTGGTGTCTGAATAAAGTTAGATGTTTAGGTAATAACTGTTAACCAGACTAATCAGAGAAAAAATACTTCTGCTCTTGATGAGCCTCTGTCCCTGAATCCATATCCTCACAGCTCTCAGAGCTGATAAGATGACTTGCTCTCATGAGGGAAGAACATTATTTAGTCTGAAGGTTTAAGAAAAAAGCTGGAATAGACTTTGTACGTCAGGACGGGGTCAGATCTGACTGAAAGGCTGAGGGGACAAACATATAACATTAAACCAGCTGACTCAGAGAAGGCACTGAATGAAAGCTAATTAGGAAATGTCATAAAAACATCTTACAATGGTTGTCTGCTTCAGATGTCCAGCCAAAAAACATTTTGCATGGTACTTTAAGTTTACAATAACCCTTCTGTCAATGTTCTATTTGAAATCACTTTGCCTAACTCCAAGTTTTTTTTAAATCACAGAAAGCTTCCACTGCTGTTGTACTTAAAGTGTCTCTTGTATGTGCATGTTCTCTCATACATCCAGCATCCCTATTTTTATTTTCTTGTAAGTTTTGAAGATTCAGTATCTAGCTACAGGCACATTCTGTTGACTAGCTGGCTCATCAGCAGCTAACTCTCCATATGCTATAGAACACGTGCAGCATGAGGTAACCACACTCAGCAGCAAGGCTTCATGGACATTCTCATGGTCAAGCAGCTGTGTGGCCTTCAGTTTATCCCTTTGCTCCTTATCAGGAGTTTGAGCTGATGATGCAGAAAGGCTCTTGGTTACAATTACTCAGCTTTACAGAGAAACGGTTTTTAAATATGATTTTTGTAAGCATTTAATTTTCTGTTCACATGCAGCCACAAGGCTATAGTGTGCCACCAAAAAACTAAATGCATAATATCATTTAAATAATATAATTAATCTGTATATATGATACATATATGAATAAAAAAATTCGACAATAAAAAAGATACTATAAAAAAACAGAACTATAACAGACCTCAAACTACAGTTTGAGTCTTAAAAAGTGATCATCTAATACTTACTTCAGCAGGTAATTCAACACTCATATATTTGGGCTGCGGTGTCCTCCTACTTGACCAAGACCATCATCCTTCAACTACAGTACGACTGCTGAGTACTCAGTGTTCCAGTCACAATTTCTCCCAATTCATCATTTTTTATTTAATTCAAGAACAGCATAAGTTTCCCATTCTAATTGTCACTGTTTACTGAAGGATAGAATTTTAAATTTCAAAAATGTCAACTTTTTTGACATATGACAAACCTGAAATATAAAACACTTCCTCCACTGTGACAAATGCAGTCATTTTTTTCTTACCAACATGGAAACAGCCTGGAGATGCAGGGTAGCCAGTTCAGTGTCAATTGAGCAAAAAAGTGGGTGAAGTTTAGTAAGTTTTTAAGATGTTGAAAGTTCAGAAGATGCAGAATGCACTGCTGATTTGACATGAATTGTCCAGTGTTAAATTAAGATGGTTGCTATAGAGCCACCATTAGGACACAACTAGCCACAAACATGTTTGCCCCCTCACATGATGAAATCCAAACATTTTAGCATCCACTATAGAACTTAAAAATAGGAATATCTGCACCATGAGGGCTTTTGTTACGGAAGGTCTGACTGTGGGCACAGTCTGCAGGACAGGCCCACTGCATGACACACTCTTGAAGTGGTTTAGGCAACAAAACTAACTGATCAGTAGAAATGTGTAGTTACATTCTTAATGGTTTCAGCTAAGATATGTCATTTCAACTTCTACCAGTTACTGATGTTGGTAAACTCTGTATAAATAAAGAAGAAATAATGCGATGTTATGCTTTAGTACATGGCTATGACTTTTTACTTAAATAGTTTCCATTCTTATTCTTAGAATAAGTTAATACAACTAAACATTTAACATTTATTAAACATTTTACATAACTCAAGAAGAACATTTCTCTGGCCCTGTTTTGCAGAGCAGTTCCTGAACACAGGCATTGTGATTGTGTGTGTATGTAAGAGCAGCATATCATTTCCACATCTCAACTTTATGACAGTCCCAACCACACAAGCTGGCAGTGTGTTAAAATGCAGACATATGGCAGGCAACCATGTGATCCACCTTGAACCCAACAGATGCTAGAGAGACAGAGTTGGTTCACTGGGACCCTCCCAGGGCTGGGGCCGCGCTGTCACTTCAGCAGGTGTCTCAGCTGGTCCTGCAGGTTTTTCGAGTGTTCCACACTAAAGCATGGGAATTAGAAAACACAGGAGAGTCACTGCACAGCATCAGTGTGTGTTGTGGCTTACCATGACGACATTTATCTCAGCTCTGGCTAATAAAGGAGAAACAGAATGTAGAGTTTAGACTTACTTCTTCTGGATGGCCTCCTGCCTTTGTGTCGGGAAACAGAAAGACTTTTTTAGTATAAACTCACAGTTTAAATAAAAGTGATTGAGATGTATATATTAGTGCTGATAAACGGCTAATTCGTACTTACTGATATTGTAAATGTGTGGTGATAATGGACATTTTTCTCAGACTCTGGAAGACAAATGACAGTATTGTTGAGTTGTGTCGTGCACAAATCCCTGCCAAACGGAAAGCGGTCATATTCAGCCTGCTGACAGTGCTGAGACTCTCTGAGGAGGAACTCTGTGGGACCATCCACAGCACTGAACTAATGCTGTTTCCACGATTTACTTCTCCTATGACAAGTTATATGATTCGCTGTGTATTCACTAATGGTTTGATACTCACATCTTCAGAGTGCAGGATGGCGTCTTCCTGAATCACCATGTTTCTTGCTGCTTGACCAAGAAGCTGAAAGACACAAACAGTGATGTACCGTTTAGCGCTGCAATTGGTTATTTGCATCACTCGTTCTTCTGCTGAGGATTTGCGTGAATAACCAGGTCTATAAAAAAATACAAGCATATTTCTGTTTTAAGAAAACAGGTTGGAAGCTCTTTTGAGTGCCTGTTTGACGTGAAAGCAGGACATTTCAAACCTCTGTGTCTAACAGGCCTGAAGGATGAAATACTTTCATAGTGATTTTCTGTCAAACGACTGAATGCAAAAGTCACTTCACAGCTTCACGTCTCTGCAGCTCTGATGTCAGGAGGATATTAACTGCTTTATCCCCAACACCGGATTGTCCGTTCGTTCTTTGTTAAATTATTATGCTACTTAAAATGTAATGCTTATTTTAAAAAAAGCAGTTTAGTTAGACATCGCCTCAATGAGGAAGTTTATCTTAACTCAAAAAACTTCAACCACAGAACTACATCCTGCCATCCAGTATTGCAACTAGCTAACAGAATCAAGGTAATGGCAAAATTCGTGTTTTCATTAAAATCTTACTTATGGAGATACTGAGAGTTTTGTCAGGTGTACTTGTTGTTGTGTACAAACGCGCTTTTTGAATAAAAAACGACGGTTGTGAGGGTGTTTACGTCTGTTCTCGCCTGTTGTGTGCTAGCTAAGCAGCGTATTGTGAGCGGGCTGTTAGCATCCGCCGGAGCTCCGTGATGAAACCCTTCACATCGTCGTCACGTTACCTCCTGGCTGCGGGAGCCCTTCAGCACCTGGCGGGTCAGAACGATCACATCCCCGCTGCAAGAGCCCACCTTGTCGGACAATAAGCCTTTGACGGACTGGCCGAACCGCGGCTGGGTCTCCGCTGAGGCCATTTTCTGTTCCGGCTGCGGATGGCAAGCGGGCAAGACCAAAACAGGCGGACACGCGTTCAAGAGACGCTCCCGTGAACTTCTCCCAGTTTACCATCAAAAACACAGCAAATATCATTTTATTTTTATGGAAGTCATTGTCATGTGCAGTCAATGCATAGCAAGGCCATTCTGAACGGTCAGAGTGTGTGTTGCCCATACATCAGCACATACATGATTTAGTTTTCATTTTGAAGTATCGCGATTTGCCTAATTGATGATTGTGCTACGTTAATGATATTTCACTGAATACAGCCTCTAAATGTGTCATTTTACCTACTAAATAGGCCTATTAAAATACACGCAGTGATTTAAAATAGCATTGTTCTCCTTTCATGTAAGAACCATTAAACAAAAAGCACAAGAACAGTTGGTGACTGCACAGTTGGCTGGCAGTCTGTAAAACCTCAAACAGCACATGCTGCTCTTTGCTTCCTGTGTTCTGTACATGAAGTGTGTTTGGGATCCAGCGTGTTTAACCTGCATGGATCTGAGTCTGCTGGTGTGCCGTGTTTCACTGAGTGATTGTGTGTTTTTATCTGCACAGTAAGCGCTAACTCCACACATTAGTGTTTGGAACAGAAAATGTGACCTAAAGTAAACAGCAGATACCTCAAAGCTGAACATCAGGATAGTTACGCACTTTCCAACATTGCTTACTGGACTCTTACTGTTTTCATGTAATGTGGAAATGTTTCATCATAGTTTTCTACAAGAATTCAATTCATCAAATGTTCCTTTATCTTGTTTGCACTGGACCAGCCTTTAATACTCTGAGTCAAGGATATGACATTGGAGGAGCTGTATAAAAGGGTGACCCTGCAACAGCCCATGGCTCTCCTGCATCGCTCCTCTCAGTGATGCTTGGCCACTGCTGAAGGGCTCCCTGCTCAGGATACATGGCTTGGTTTCTGTATTTGTGTGTGTTTTTGGTCCTGACTCTGCTTGTGCTGCAGTTGAAGCCCAGGATGTCTGCGCATGGCGCTCAGGAGCCCCCTCACCTCCCAGCATTACCCCTAATCGGCAGTCTTTTGAGTCTGCGAAGCCCACAGCCTCCTCATGTGCTTTTCAAAGAACTGCAGAAGAAATATGGACAGACCTATTCTCTGATGATGGGCTCCCACTGTGTCATCATTGTCAACCAGCACACACATGCCAAAGAAGTCTTGCTGAAGAAGGGAAAGATATTTGCAGGGAGACCAAGAACTGTGGGTATTCTTTGTCTTCACTTTCATTTTCAACTTCTTCTTATTGAATGTCTTCATTTTGATTTTATGTTGTTTTCTTTCCCATTACTGCTCTGTGTGTGATGAAGGTAACCACAGACATTCTGACCAAAGATGGCAAAGACATAGCATTTGGAGACTACAGTGCCACATGGAGATTCCACAGGAAAATAGTCCATGGAGCCCTGTGTATGTTCGGGGAAGGCTCCGTCTCCATCCAAAAGATCAGTGAGTATAGTTTACTCTAAGCTTCTCTAGTCAGATTCCTTTCTAACAAGAGGATGATAACTGGTTACACTTTAGGTTGTAGTCATAATAGTTTTCATTAGAATGCTCTGTCACTTTCCTCGACTGGTACTCATTTATGCAGGCAGTTTGGAGTTATTTGTTATCTGTCTCTGAGATATCTGCCTCCACACCAATGCACTGGAGGTGGAAGGAATTCAGTTGGTACTGCTGAAAGCAAAAACACATGAAAAACTCAGCAGCTATATGTCAGTCAACACACAGTGCTCCTGACGCTCTGGATAATAAGACACTAACTGCAAATAGTTAATAGCAAATAGTCATAAAAACTACTGAAACAGTTCTCTCAAAAACTGTTCACAGGTGATTGAAATTTGAAATTTGAATGATACGTACATTAAATTATTTTCACTGCTTTGTACACAATTCTTCTTAGTGATTTCTCCCACAAATGCACATGTCTTCAGGGTAATGTGTACAAGAACAAATCAGAAACGGTTAAGTTAAAAGTTTGTGGTAATGGATGAACATGTCAGTCAGTGCATAAAGTCACAGTGAAATTTATTTCTAAAGCACATTTAAAAATAACCTTAGTCAATCAAGGTGCTGCACATGCACATAACATATAAACGAATGCACACAGCCCGACAATATAAACAGCAATAGATAAAATATAAGTGAAGTTCATTGAAGCTTTGCTCAGGATTTTGTTACACACAGAAATAAACAATTAAAATAAGTAACCCGTTTGGGAACTTTCAAGAGAAAAAGTATCATACATGTGCCAGTGATTGAAGAGGGTCTGAAGCCTGTGTCCTGCTCAGTCTGTGCAGAGGCTCAGTCTCTGTGCTCCGTCCTGTCTGAGGGAGCCACCGCTGGGCTGGCCTTGGATCTGTCTCCTGAGCTGACGCGGGCGGTCACCAACGTCATCTGTGCCCTCTGCTTCAACTCCTCCTATCAAAGGGGAGACCCAGAGTTTGAGGCCATGCTGCTCTACAGTCAAGGCATCGTGGACACTGTGGCAAAGGACAGTCTGGTAGACATCTTCCCCTGGTTACAGGTAAAAATCATGAATTTGTACTATTTTTGTACAATGGTTCTTACATCTTTAATGCTCAAGTATGTGGTCATCCTGAACTACTGATATAAATGACACGAAGTGAAAAAGAGAGTGAGAATTGCAACTTACTGTTTAAAAAGAGTATGTTAGTCATATTCACATTTTTTACATAAACTGTCTACAGAAAATATACCTCATGATGTCTCCCACTGTATCTAAAAAAAACTGACATCTGTGCTTTTGTCCCAGATTTTCCCCAATTCAGACCTGCGTCTCCTTAAGCAGTGTGTTTCAGTCAGAGACAGGCTTCTACAGAAGGAATATGATAAACACAAGGTACGTGTTGCCTCTATAATAAACACATCTATAAACAGCTCCGTGATTTTAAAACCTGCCCTGCAGGGTCACATGGTGACACAAGTATGCACATTAAAAAAGTTTCGATAAATGAAAAAAACCTACAATATCCATGCCTGAAGGGTTTGGAGGAAAAACAACACTGATAGAATTAATACTATAAGATCCCATCAATACAGAAGGAATATGGTAAACACAGGGACAGTTGGCCTCTTGCTGATGGTATGTCCTGTGCTGTCACTTGTGAGATTACAATGGTTAGGGTTTGAAGTTTACAGACTGTAGCTGGGAGGGACCACACATGAACACAATCTGCAACTATTTTAAAACAAGGTACATTTTTCAGCAACTACATGAGAAATAGAGACAGTGTCTAACTCGTGTTCTTTCAGTTAATTTAAAAAAAAACAAAAAAACCCCCTCAAACCTCAACCTCAACTCAGCTCAACCTAAAAACTCAAATAAATGATTGGATCCTGTGCCGTCCTGTGAACGTTGTTTTCCGTAGTGCTAAATCACACTGTCACTTTCCACAAAACGTTCTATTAGTTTCTAGTTTGGGGCCTGTAAATTAAAGTTTCTCATTAGTTCTTAGCTGCACTGCAAAATATTTTGAATAAAATCTGTAAAATACATTTTGAGGCAATATGTTCACAGACTGTCGGGGAGTTGAAAGGTCAGTAAGGTAAAAGCTGGTGGAGCATTATGACTTCATTTTTGAGTATAAAGCATTTTATAGGAAATGTGTGATAGTTAAATGTAATGTAAATGCATAACATACTTATTCCTCTATTTCTTTCTATGTGTTTTTAATCACAATGACTAAAATAAATGCATTGTGATAAATTGATAGTGACCTCACTGCAGCAGTCATTTAATTGAAGCTTATCTGCTGAATGCAAAACACATGAAATACAGAATAACATGCATTGAGTGTGCTTGAACTGGCAGGCAGACTACAGTGACCATGTGCAGAGAGACCTGCTGGATGCTCTGCTAAGAGCCAAGCGCAGTGCTGAGAACAACAACACAGCAGAGATCAGCGCAGAGTCTGTGGGCCTCAGTGATGACCACCTCCTTATGACTGTGGGAGACATCTTTGGTGCAGGTGTGGAGACCACCACCACTGTGCTCAAATGGGCTGTTACGTATCTCATCCATTACCCGCAGGTAAGGATGGAGCTGCAGCAGTGTGCACCAGAGGTGGGGAATGTTGCTTTGGGTATAAGGTTTCTGTTCATATGGCCATGAAAAGTTTTTTTTTTTTCAGGTAATAGAAGAAATCATTCTACAGTGTGGTTAGTTGTTGTCCCTCAGGGGGGCAACTGATGCTATTCTGATCCCCCAAAAATAATGGAAAAAGTCATTTTATGTCCAGCTCAGGCTCTTGGTTAGGTTTAAAAGTCATTGTCATGTAGGTGCCCTACATTACTTGACTTGTCCACTTGGGGTCACATTGTCCTAAGAAGAAAAAGCTGTCTTACAGATAATACAACACTGTCAAGTGTGTGCTCCTGTTCATCCAGGTAAAGAATGTCCTGTTAAAGGAGAGAAGGGTGGACACAGAGTGCAGTTATTCAAGAAAATGAACAAGTTCTCATTTATTTACAGAGTGGATGGGAAGCCACTGTGTTTGGTGTGCTCACAACACCTTTCAGATACAAATAAATTGTTGTAAGTGTAGTGGTGTTTAAAGGCACAGAAGTCTGATTTTAGTCTTAGCCAAAAGGGTTAATAATCCAGCTGTAAAAGCCCTCTAGCTTACGACCACCGAAACGGCATGAGCTCCAGACTCGTACTACCAGGGTGAGTTTCTTCATCCAGGCTACAGAAATCATGTGCCGGACGGGTGCCAGGCTTCTGCGTCCATCAGTGAACTGGAGGTGTTGTCATTTAAAGGCTATTATACCAGTTCAAGTCTGGCTCTCTTCAAATCTAATAAAGCTGTATGAGACCCTCTATCAAAACTGGTTTGACACCCTTGTACACTGCTTGGAGAGAAGAATGTCACCATATTTCAACCATGTGACTGTCTCCTCTTATTATTTGGACTTACCACTCCCTATAACATTTGAAAATGCTTAAAAGAAAAATTTTTAGAAAGTGTGTTTGCATACAGTTTCAAGCACTGAGAAAGTTCTATGACTTTGTACAAACTCTTAAAAACCTTGATTAATACCACGAGGTGTTGATGATGTGTTAAATTTAAATTCAATTCAATTGTAAATCAAGTGTAATCTTGGTGCAGATAATGGATTTCATATGGATATGTGTTAGATACAGAGGCATATCCAGGAGGAGCTGGACAGTAAGGTGGGTGGGGACCGCTCCCCCCAGCTCAGTGACAGAGGCAGTCTACCCTACCTGGAGGCAACCATCAGAGAGCTGTTACGGATCCGCCCTGTGGCCCCTCTGCTCATCCCCCATGTGGCCCTTTGTGACACCAGGTGCACTCAATGCTGCCGTGACACTCATTAAGGGACACTTAATGTCTCTCACTTCTGACAGAACAAAGTTTTTGTTGAGTAGTCATTAGATCCAAAAGACACTGTTTAACCTCCTCATTTTATTTGTATGCCTCTCTTTAGTATCGGGGATTTCACAGTGAGGAAAGGAACTCGAGTCATCATCAACCTGTGGTCTCTGCACCACGATGAAAAGGAATGGAAAAATCCTGAGCTCTTTGACCCTGGTAAGAGCAAACTTTTTTCCAATATATCAACATTGAGTAATCATGGAGAAAGCTGCAATAAGGTAGAAATGTTAACTGATCACTGAAGTCAGTTTCTTTAAAAAATAAGAATAATTTTAAAAATAAGAATAATGTCGATATAAAGTAATAAACCACATGTGGCTACTGTAATGTTTTGAGACATGAAGTGTAGAATAGGAAATAACTTTTCATTGGCTATCACCCACCTGAGCCAATCTATAATGATAAGATTGTTGGTGCAGTAGAGAACATTCTTGACAGTTGTATGACATGCATAATAAGTTAAGAAATTGTAAAACTTTGTGAAAGTGTTAAGAGAGTTGAATTTCATTTATGGTGCTTACAACACTGACAAAAAACATGTAGCAGCCACAACTGTTTGTCTTTCCAAAAAAAGTAATTCCAACTTCATCTCATGTCAATGCTGGTTCTGGAAATAAAAGTTGAAAGTGAGAGTACTTTTTTTCTAAAAAAAAAAAATCAATATATGAAAGTGCACCATTTTCCATGTGTGGACTAATCTTCAACAGGCAGCAGCTTTGCTTCATGAACATCAGTGCAGATGCTGCTTTTCTCAGTTGGACCCTGATCATGAGGTTTGTGGTTTTACTTGTATGTGTTGATACTTATTCTTGTGTTACTCCTCTGCAGGTCGGTTCTTGAACAGCGAGGGCTCGGGTCTGATCATCCCGTCATGCAGCTACCTTCCATTTGGTGCTGGTGTCAGGGTGTGTCTGGGTGAGGCCTTGGCCAAGATGGAACTCTTCCTCTTTCTGTCCTGGATCCTACAGCGCTTTACTCTCTCCATCCCACCAGGTCACTCTCTGCCCAGTCTGGAGGGCAAGTTTGGTGTGGTCCTCCAGCCGGCCAAGTACAAGGTGAATGCTACGCCCAGACCAGGCTGGGAGAAAAAGTGCCAGGCATGTTGAGATTGGCCCATGTTCTGAACAACAGTGACACTTAGTTGTGATCTGAGAGTCTGTGGGTCTTTCATTTTAGCCAAACATACATCATGCAGGCAGATGATTACGCATACAGCAGCAAACTGGACATGTAATCTCTTTATATGCATTTATCATTATTTCTTGACAATATACAGAAAATCCAACCAACAGGTGCAAACTATTTTTTTAGGGGGGGTCAGATATACAGTCTATGTAATGACAAGTTCTTTCTGCTGCCATATAATACTTCACTGAATAATCTCAGTCTAGAGGAGGACTTACAGGTCAGTGGTGGGAAACTCCAAGGATTCTAAGCACTTACACGCAGTATAACACAATGACAAAGATAGCTCCTCCTCTCACAGCTGGAAGGATTTCTGGACCACATTTAAAAAAGAATGTATTCCTGTAACCCTATGAGTATATGATTAAGAGACTGATGGATTGGGGAAAAGTCTGCTGGGGAACCACATTTCTCCAGAAAGGGAAATTCATCACTCAAAGATCCCCACTTACAAAATCTGTTGACGTGCACAAGGAGGACTCTTCAGGAATACAAGAACCTTCAATCTACAAAGAATTAAACCCTTTTATTTCCACTGACAGTTGCTCCAGGGTCCATTTGAATCAAATCTTGTCAGATCTTTAAATGTATCTATTGATGAACAATGTGATGTTTTTTTAATTGTGACTTTGCAGAAACAGCAGACTGGAGCAACATCAAGCTAACATGATACATGATACACTTCTTCACAAGCAAAAGTCTTGAATTTAAAATTGTTGCTGAAATAAAAGTACAGAAACAATACTGGCAAATTGTATCTGAAACAAATTGCTCATTCAGCAAAGAGATTTTTCTTTTTGACTGATACATTATTTGATATGACATTTAGATTTTGATTACTGACACATGAATGTAAAAACATTTTACCTTTGAAGGTAAGAGGTGGAGCTAGTTTGATTTATTTTAGATGTAGTTAGTTAATTTTGTGTAATGTGTGTGTATATATATATATATATATATATATACACACACACACAGTATATATATACAGAGAGAGAGATAATTAGATAGATATATGTGTGAATGTATGTGTGTCCATTTTTTGTCTTTTCCTTTTTGTAAAATATTAAATCATTTGCCCTTTTTCGATCCCCAGTTTTTTAAATAACATCACGTATGAAGTTTACGTGGGGGATCTCACTATGGTAGTGTTAATGACTCATAAGCATCTTAAAATGGCGAGAGACAAAAACTTCTGCAACTTTTGTATTGGTTCACAAGCCAGAAGACTTTCTTGGAACCATTCAAATGTAATCCCAAACAAACTATTTCATTTTTTAAGCTTTTATTCTTAAAATATGTAAAGTAACTAGCAACTAAGCTAGATTTGTAGCAGTACAATGTACAGTGCAACATTTCCTACTTAAATTCAGTGCTGTAGAAGTATAAACCAACAGAAAACTTAACACCTCAAGTTAGTTCAGACAATAAACATTACTTGAGGAAAGTTACATCCCATCTCTAACCTTAAAGTAAATCTGTCAAGGTGCAGTGATTTCATGGGTTTCATGGGGAACACTCTCCCATGTGAGAGAATAAAAAGAGCAAAGTAACACATCCATGAAGCTGTGAATGGTAGAAATACTCAAGTAGGTACGCTTAGCATTGTTTAAATTACTGTTCTTTAGTAAATGCATGTTACATTCCACCATAATTCACAGGGTACATTTGTCTATATTGTAGTCTAACTTTTTAAACCTATTGTCTCCAAAGTTTGGCCTGCCGATGCAGAGAAACAAAAAATGTAACTTATTTCATCCACAGTTCCAGATAGAATGTCAATCTGAATACATCATGTTTGACCAAAATACAATTTATCTCTTCATACAAAAAAAAGAATACAAGACTGTCTTGTTAATTTGTTGTTGATTCCACAGTTACTGTTGAAAAATAAAGCTAGCAAACTGTGATTCTATTACTTTGATAGAATACTTTGGTCATGGTCCTGCACCGGCTTAAAATCTGTGCTGATGTGCTCGATGTCATGGCTTTGAGTAAACTATTTAGCTTATAAAAACAAGCTACAGTTTACCTTCTCAAGTTGATGGTTTGTGTATAGACCTGCAAATGAAATATACAAGCCTGAAGCCCCTGAGGTGCAGAATGCAGTTACTCCCATCCATCAATAAGCTTCAATATGGCTTCAATAAGCGTCCAATAGCATACACCTGTTTTGTTGGGGTATGCTGACATACAGAGCCCGCCCCTTGCACTTGTCCTATTTTTGTAATTGGTTTGACACTGGTGTGACACCAATGGTGTGTATGGAAATTCCCTGGTTGTCTCCTGACCTGGCTGGTCGGCGGGAGCAGACGCACTCAGCTGACCGCGCTGTGTTCTCCACACAGTCCTCCGCTCCCGTACCACCGGCGACAGCTGTTTCCGTTAACCAGCGGCTGCAGACCACCGGACATCCACAACTAACTCCCGCGAAGACAGCGACAGCATGCCGCGGTCTTTTCTAGTAAAGAAACATCAAAGCATTAAGAAGCCAAACTATGGCGGACTGAACTCAAAGACTGAGGGTAAGACTTGGAAGTGGTGTCATCACTCAGGTGGCTCATGTTTTAAACCAGTGACCGTTAGCTGTCAGTGTAGAGGAGTTCCAACGTACAGGTGGACTAGCACAGGATCAGCGCACTTTGAGGCAGACTCTTTATTTTAGTAAATTTCTCATTTGACTTTTACTTCAAAATCTAAAAATTTAAAAAAGCCCTAAATACTTATGTCACTTTTATGAGGGAAACTACAGTTTTTTTAAAGATATACAGTACAACTAAAACTGTTATAGCCTAGTACATAAAAGTAGGGTACATGACTTGTTACATGAAAAAGTATGTATACATTAATGCACAATTAATAGAACATGCCGAGCTTTAGAATGACGAAATCCTTTTTTTCTATGTCTGTTAATTTTACTGCTTGAATCTGGGAATGCATGATTTTACTTAACTTGCCAGGATTATATTTGCATTGTTTTATATTTAAATGGCCAATAATTATCACAAGAGATGATTGATTTGTGGCGATTTAATACATCTGCTTTTTGACCAAACTTTTATTTGTAGCTCTCAAAACAAAATGATATTGCAAAAAAGAGAAAACACAAGATTTGTATAGTCACAAACCAAAGTGCAGTTTTGTGTTTAGCAGGTGCAAAATTCGCTCAAAAAGAGTAACGACATTGTCCCCAGGTCCTTGAGAGACCCATTAAAAAGGCTCCAGAGTTACGCAGTGGACTTCAGGCTCCTCCTGACAAATGCCTCCTCCAACCTTTGTATTTGTTCCTATACAGCCTTTAAAGAAAGCTTCAGCAACCCCCCCTTGCCGTCCCACTGTAATGATAAACTTCCATTACCATCAGAATAGGCCCAAGGAAGAAGAGCTAGTAATATGTATGAAATTTTGTTCACTTTCAAAAAAATATACAGCCCAGTAAGCTTTACAAACCCCAGTTTAAAAAATTTAAATGGCAATTCTGTGGTATCACCGTCATCTAAAAGAAACATCCTAAGTTCGTATTAGTGCTTTATGATGTTTTTTAAACCGTCACAGACTCAGCGAATCTGTTGTATCAGCTGGACTGTTTAGGATATACAGTTGTCCCTCACTATAACGCGGTCCACCTTTCGCGAAATTTTTTTATTGCAATTTTGCATGTTTTTTTTACAGCGTATGAACGCGCATTGTGTTCTGCGTCCTGATTGGCTAGGGGACTGTAGACCATTGTCAGTCAGTCTCCTCCGTGCCGTGTCTCCTGTCCAGTACAGAATGCGTTCGGCTTGCCAAATTTACATAAATGTTGGATCGCTAGCAGTGTAACTCTGAGGTGCTGTATGTTTACGAGTTTTCTGTTTTGTTTGCAAGGTCTGAACTTTGAGAGTGTTTAAACAAGAGAGAAATGTGAGAAAATGTTAATGCCTGTCTGAGAAAAGTGTATAAAGTGTGTGGTGAGAGGGGTTTTACAGCCTTAAAACATATATAATAATTATATAAAATAGAGCTGACTACTTCGCGAATTTCGCCTATTGCAGTTTTTTTTAGAACGTAACCCCTGCGATTAACGAGGGGCCACTGTAGATTAATGCGTAGTACATAACAGTTCAGCACCACTTCCAGTAAATTTCCTAAATAAAGATCAAATTACCAGGTAACTTGTTTTACAGGGTTAATGTCAGTGTATGGTAACAATAAATATTACTCTAGTACATGCCAAATGCTCTTAAGAATATTAAACACAATTTTTTATGCACACACAAAGTCACAAACATTTTGGGGAATTGTACTGAAATTAATTCTAGACTGTTACATATGGCCTTTAAAAGGAAAAAGTTAAAGGGAATCTGTTATGCATCCCCTTATTGTGTATAAAAAAGGTTATCTGAGGATAATGCCATAGTTGCATGTGGATTTGTTGTGCCGACAAAACACAGAAAATTCAAAAACCTACATGAGACAACCTTTGAATTTTTTTTTCTTTTACTTGTGCTGCTGTAGAATGAAATTTCCCAGAATGGAGACTTTATTAAATATACAATATTTTATTTCTGTTGGTAAAAGTTCTTAAATCAAAATGAAATGGTGAAAACAAAAGACAGTTTGAGGATGTCAAGAGCTACTTTAGGATCATTTGACTTAATAATTTCATTGTTAAAGAGCCACCATCACAGATGAAAACCTTATCTGGCTGACTCAAGCGGAAATGTTTATAGTTTGGGTCATGTGTTTAAGTTTTATTTATGTTATTTTTTCTCCATTTTCTTCCTCACTCTCTGACTGATTTACACTTAAGATTAGCAACAAAAATCAATCTCATCCTCAAAAAACTAATACATTTTTCTTAGTTTAAATTAATGTAAAATACATTTGAAACAATATAACTGCAACTTGAACAAGTTCTGTAATAAACTATGTTTACCAATGATAATAATATGTTCACTAATGATAATAATAACAACAAAAGTAATGTATTTTATTTATGGGCTCCTTTGAAAACACTCAAGGACACCTTTCATAGCACATCACAAAATTAAACAAGCAATAGTATGGTGGCTATTAAGTTTCAGGCATGGGAAACTTTATTATGTTGCCGTTTGCTCAAGTAACTAGCTACTTCTGGCCACTGAAGGACTGTTCCAGATTACATCAGTTGGTTTTGGCAGTCTTAAATGTGTGTCAGTACGCGATGCATCTAAATGACCAAACCAATCTGGATGAAAGTGTCCCAGACCACCTTTGTATGTGGTTCAAGCTATCCGATATCAAACCGTTTTCAGCACGCATTTAGGTATGTTTACACAAAGCATTAGTATTAACACTTTGAATCGGAAAGCCCTTATTAAAAAAAAAACAAAAAAACTTTTAATGCATTGTACAAACAGGGCAGAGGGCTTAGTCCTTGCTCAGCCATGAGAGCAGTGGACATTCCTCAAGACAACTTTTCCAGCAGTCATGCTCAGCAGAGATTGCTATGCTGCATTCCTTCTTTCCAAGAGCAGCAATAAGAAGGCCTGCTGAAGCATCAACCAGGAGTTACCAAGACAGCAACAGCAGCCAGAACACAAGGTGTGCTAGCTGAGTAATTTAACTGAGTAACTTACAAGTAATGGGGGTCACAAAAAAACGAGCTACCACTTGTCTTCAGAGACCCAGGTTCAGAGGGCAAGATCAGCCTGTAACCCATCAGGAAGTCTCACAAACCTGCTTACTGAACTCAACATCACCACAAGCCTGCCTTATTCAAATTCAATTCAATTTTATTTATATAGCATCAAATCACGACAAAGTTGTCTCAAGATACTTTACATATAGAGCATATCAGAACCACATTCTATAAATACACTGCTAATTAAAATTTATAGGAACCCAACAATTGAAAGCAATTCCCACATGAGCAAGCACTTGGCAACAGTGGCGAGGAAAAACTTCCTTTTTAACAGGCAGAAATCTCGGACAGCACCGGTTGGGTTGAGAGAGAGAAAGAGATTAACATAAATCTATATGTTAAACTATGTGTAAGCTACATGTAAATGTTTTAATATTGATACTATTAATAATAGTAATAACAATGCCAATAGTAATAATAATAATAACAATAATAATAACAATGACAATGATAAAAATAATAATAAATAAATAAATAAATAAAAGTAACAATAAAAATAATTGCTCTGAGTATCAAGCAGAGCCACAGCAGAAGGCACAGCTAGGATTAGCAACTCTGGTGCAACCTCAGTCCATGGGTATCTGCAAGACAAGAAAGCACAAAGACTCCGGGGAAGGTGGCAAGTCAGTGAAAGACATTAATTGAGCATGGATGCAGAACATACAGGGAGCGAGATGAAAGAGAGGAGCTCAGTGTGTCATGGAGTCCCTCAGCAGCCTAAGCCTATTTAGCAGCATAAATAGGGGCTGGTCCAAGGCGAGCCTGAGCCAGCCCTAACTATAAGCTTTATCAAAAAAGGAAGGTTTTAAGCCTACTCTTAAATGTGGGGAGGGTGTCTGCCTCCCAGACTGAAATTGGAATATTGTTCCATGTTCCACAGGAGAGGTGCTTGATAACTGAAGGCTCTGGCTCTACTTTTATAGATTTTTGGAATCACCAGTAGGTCTGCGTCCTGAGACCTTAATGGTCAAGTTGGATAATAGGGTACTACGAGCTCTTTAAGAGAAGATGGTGTCTGGTCGTTAAGCGCTTTGTATGTAAGAAGAAGGATTTTGAATTCTATTCTAGATCTTACTGGTAGCCAGTGCAGAGAAGCTAAAA
>JAQNCA010000003.1:483354-495583 GCA_029783725.1 Acanthurus tractus | reverse complement strand
TGAAGACGTTTCGCCTCTTATCCAAGGGGCTTCATCAGTTCATGTTTGTCTGACTAGGTTAGGCCTGTCTGACTGGCTGCTAGAAATCCCTGGTTTTTAACTTCTGTGGAGGTGTTCCAAAGGACAATGGTGTTTAACGATCATTAGTGCTCTTGGGTGTGGCTCAGGTAGTGCAACATTCTGTTGTAACTCTCCTTTGATTTATTTGCCCAGAATAGTCTAAACGACATTTGCTGTGCAGTGCAACAATACTTGGCCAGTATGAAAAGAACGGGACTGATAACTCTTCCAATGCACATTTCAGTGATGTTTTGAGAGTCTTGAAAAAACTGAACCAATCCTCTAACCTTTACAAGCCAGACAGTTGTCATACACTCTGTGTGTTTACATCAAATGTGTTTAAGGATGTCTTTGTTTTCCATCTACAAAGCCTCTACAGCAGTCTGAAACACTTTGCTGATGTCCATTTTCCTCCGTGTATGTGACTGTAGAGTTACTTAATCTGAATTGCAGATTCGTAAACACATCAGTGATGAGCAATGAGCGTTACACAAAAAACAAGCATAAAACACAGGTAATTACACTTCTTGTGCAAATGTGTTCCAACTGAAGAGAAGACAGAAGCAGATAAACATTAGTACACAAACTGACAAAATAGGGAATCAGGGAATTATGCTACACCCTAAAGAAGATAACAAATACTTATCAAAGATCGCTAATATAAAATGAAAAAAAAAAAACAGGAAACAGATGAGAGTTGTGTAAGTATGAGGCAAGAGGGTTGTATTCAATTATACAGAAATCTTTCATTTGCATGTAAATTTCATATATATATATATATATATATATATATATATCAAAATATGAACATTACGGAAGAGAAATACTTATATAACAGAAAATATTTAACTTAGCTTGGACAGGGATCTTTTCACTGTTCATTTGATAAAAAAATGTAGGTATCAGTTATTTTAAACTTTTTGTCCGCCCAAAGAAGAACACTTAGGCTTTGAGACTACAAAAAAATATTAATCCAGAAATTAAAGACAGAACTGTGTTTTTTTTCATAAGGTTTCCTCAATATTATTAAGTGTTCACACCAAACTTGGAGCTAATTTCAAAAGTGGCGCAAAAGTCTGTCTTTGAAGTTAATTAACCCAAGTTTTGAAGAATGCAAACCTATAATATAGTTTATATAACATACAACATATATTTAATATAAATTTTATTCTACCACATGACAAACTCTGCAATCATACACAGCTGTACCAAATCATCAGCTAAGGCGAATGCTTGCAAGTCATGAACATAGAAATCTTTTGCACCTTTACTTTTGGTAACAAAATAACATTAATGTAAAAGTTTCTTTTTTAACACATTGCCCACTTCCTAAAACTGTATTAACTGTTGGTGCATGTCAGCTCTGGCATTGCATAAAGAACATTCCCAGTGAATTCAAATTATTTTGCTCACAAAAACATTACTGGAAGAAATTAATGGTACATGCTGCCCATTTGAATAAAGTACCAAGTCAACAAATATTTGAATGTTTTGTCAAACAAAACTAATTTTGTATCAAATAATTCTAACCGCAGACACCTTTTACAATTTACAACATCTTTGTTGACTTTTAACAAAACACAATGCCATTTAATAGGAAAATCATTTAAAAAATGTTAAAATCATACAAATTGAGTTTAAACTATCATGAAAAAACTCAGTGGATTAAAGTGCAAATGATGAATGCATTCTTTTGTGAGAATTTTACCATAGTTAACCATTTTAATTCCACAACTAAGCATGACTTCATGGTTATGTGTGTAATTTTCAGTATGGCTCTGCACTTCTGGAGAAGGACTACCATCTATTGGTTACACTGTAAAAAGCATCTGTGCTAAACAAGTCCCATTCTCTCTAATTGAATGTGAGTTTTGTGTGTGTCGGTGTGAAAAGCAATTCAAGGTTGACAGACACAAATCTGATCCATGTCTGATATTAGTCCAGAGGTTTAAGATGGAGACATTTTCCAAAAATATATTTTGTTAAACTCATCTATCTTGGCAGATGGATCATAAAAATACTCCTTATACTCCTTAGTAAGAGTGCTGAAGAAACAGATAACCTCAATCCAGCACCTCAATCCTTAATCTTAATTTTCCAACTAATGTCGACAGATCAACCTGGCATAAAAAAGTGGTAAGTGCAAATTTTCATATGAATAAAAAGCAGGAACTGTCTGACTTTGCTGTTATGGTTATATCTGATGTTGTAAACATTAACATACTATGTTGTTCATGATGGTCGTGTTGGCATTCTGGGCTGTTATGGACAAACATGATGGGTTGGGATGGAAAGTAATGGATATGCCACAGCTGAGCTTCCAGTGTTTGTATCAAATGTCAACCTATAAGGCTTCCATTTGGCGACCCAATGTTTAAATAATGACTAAAATACTTATTTATAATCTAGTCATTTAAAGTCTTTCAGCGTTATGTGAACAGGACAGGTTGCTGATCAGTCACACACTCAGATTTTCCCACAGGTGTGGATGTCATCTGGCTAGCTGTCTCTGACAGCTTTGTGAACTTCTACACTATTGGTTCTCTTGGGTTACTCTGATTCCATGTGGTCTAGACAGATGCAGACATGGACAGTGAATATTGTCTATTTACACTACACTGGGTGTCTGCATATACATGTATGTTTGATCACACAGAAAATGCAAATAGACCCTCAAGAGGTGGAAAAAAGACAAAGTATGCAGTTTTTCACATAAAGTGGATAATATAAATAAGGCTTAACTTACACCTGAACGGCTATGGAAAAAGCTGCTGTTTTTTGTAATTTACTAAGTTATCAGTTATTTTTTTAAGAAGTAGCAAACATAAAATGCAGCTTATTTTTGAGGGGGACAAAGCAAGCAAGCAAGAAAGACAGTGAAAGGGGAGACAGAGGCCTTCAGTTTCATGTTGCTGCGCTACAGCAGTATGGCATACTGAGTTAGACAGGTGGTCCCACCACCGGCCATCTCAGTTACTGATGTCATGAACTTCAGCAAAAGAGTTTATCAGTAACATCAAGCTTTTCCCTTAGCTGTTGACAAGATTAAGAGAAAAACCATCTTAGTCCATTATCTCAAAAACACATAGTGCACTTTTTAGGTGGTTTATTTAACAAATTCCATTTCAATGTGCACAGAACAATTAAATGTAATAATAAAAAATAAATTTCAAGAAAAAAAACAGTCCAGCTCATAGAAATTTCAAGCTATTTGATATATTAAAATTCATTCAAAGAACATTTAAAGTAAATAAAGATTAATGATTTAGGATTAATATTATATTAACACTAATGTTTTTTCCTGTAATTTTTTAATATACTATTATGATCCATCAGTCTTGAATTCATATTTGTCATACTGTAACAATTTTTTCCTTTGCAAATACTTTACACTGTATTTATGACATTTTTCTTGATTTAATGTTACAAGGACAACTGTAAGTCTGTGCAGTTGTCTGTCACATGTGCAAACTCAAACATTAACAAGATAGGCATGATATCCCTAATACCCCTCCCTCAGGATGAACAAACTGAACCTTGTAGTGTGGACCACAAGGTTACTACAGTGAAACTGAAATATTTTTTTCATGTGGTTAGCCCTTCATGCTATGGTGGTCCAGATGGTTGCCATCAGGTAAACTAAAGCTGTAAATGGATAAACTGCTTCCAAGCTGTAGGTTGAGATTTTAAAATTGATGTATGAATTTTTTTTTTGGTTGCTGATTTTGTTTTGCGGTTTTCTTAAACTCAGCTTAGTATGGTCACTGGATTCATTCCAAATAAACAGGACATCCTGTCTACAATTTATCAATTTCAAAATTATGAAGAGAAGACACCTCCAAAATGCTGCTCCTCTAAAAAGTAAAAAATGACTGTTCTGCTACACCAGGAAAAAGCATCCTTGGCATGAAAAGGAAGCGAGAGACTTTGTGAATCCATCTGGGTCAGGTCTCTCTGCTGGCTGGATGATACTTTCTGAGCCAAGGAGGAACAGCAGCAATGCAGTAATGGTGGAGTTGGTGCTAACAGTGAGAGGATGGTGGTGACGCCACGAATGTCAGTTTTCAGCAAGTGACAGGGCCAGAGCTGCCTGCAGTGCTGCCTCTTCATCAATGCTGTAATCCTGACAAGACACAAAAAACCATAACAGAACCATGTGAGTCACTGACCTAACTCATGCCTTGAACCTACATTCGTAAAAATAACAAAATAAATAATTAGGAGTACAGGGGAAGAGAGCTTTGTCACATGGTGCTATGATCACCTGAAGCTTGATATCAGCAAATCCGATGCCCTTTGGTGGAGTACAATGCTTGAAGAATGGATGTTAATGCAAAGAAGCTACAAATTCCAAAAACTGGATGCTTTACACACATCCTTGACCCTGCGGCATAGAAGATCTATACAATCAGCACAGTCTTAACAATCTAGAATATAACCAGCATCATTTTGTGTCATATGATCACAAGCTTCCCTACTGAGTTATACCATTGAATAGTGGCCAGATAGGTGTTTTTAAAAACATTATGATGTCAAAGTTAAGTTGTAATTATCATATAAAAATTCATCATTTTGTCTTATTTGTGTGAAATGTTGTCATAATCAGCATATTCTCGAGTTATGATCAAAAATCTGTTTTGTAAGGTCACAGTGACCTTTGACCACAAAATCAATTCAATTACACTAGAGTCTGAGTTGATGTTTGTGCAAAATTTAAAGAAATATCCTCCAAGCTCCTAAAGTATCACTTTCAAAAGGATGGGGCCCATAAGGAAACTGAAAACATAATGCAGCTGTTGCCTGGGCTGAGGCATTATACACTTAAGGCTAAAACTACCTATTTATGTTATTTTAAGATTAGCGAAAGAATGATGTCTATTCGTATCGCTTAACAAAGTGATGAGAGCGCTGAAGCTAAAGCTGAAAGGAAATACTTAAAAAGTAATAAAGGCACTGAACTTACAACAAACGTGTCATAAGAGAACTTGTGTCTGTGGAGGAGGTGCTGGAGGAAGTTGGAGCTCTTATAGCTGGGGTCTCCCCATGGCATGGCTGAGCATACAGGACACACCTGAAGACACAGTCACAGAGCTCATTTTAGTCCTGTTTCTGCCAGATTTTGTAACAAATACTTGTGAATGAATATCACTAAATCAAACATAACAGCATGGTTTGGACTGTTTTTTAAGTCCTTATAAAAGCATGTTGACTGCCTGTTTCTGTCTTTTTAACAGACAGAAATAGGCAGTAAACACGCTGAATAATACAATTTTATACAAAATTTAGTGTGTAAAAGCTAGTTTTAAATGTACGTAAATCTGATAAAAATGGTGATTAATCCCTCTCAATTGCAAGTAGACAGGCTTCTTTAATGTTTTTTATTTCTGGAGTGTCACATTCAGAGTCATGAACATGTTGCAGCACTAAAGTAAGTGAAAATGTAAAGGTGTTAACTTTTTATGTCTTTTACTTAAGTCATCTTTCAAAGTTAGTGCCAACTGAACAATGTTTTTGCTCCTAGCTTAGAGAAACATAGATTACTACTAACACAAAGGCATAGAAATGTACTGCTCTAGATTAGAATAGCAGCAAGCATTTTTAATCCACCTTAATGAAGGACCAGCTGAAATAATCCAAAACAGTTTCAGTTTAGGCCATATTTCAATATTTTTTTTGCTTTATCTTGCAATTGGACAGCCAATTCTTTGGGCACAACATTTTCTCAAGTGCTAATGACATTCAGTGTGCTCCTCCAGACCACACCTAAGTAACGCAGATATACACTTTTTACAGAGCGATGCTCTCAGGGTAAGATGATCAGGTAAGGTAGCTCAATAGCTACATAGATAAATATAGCTTAATACTGAAAATTAATTACATGACTTACAAAACATTGTGTAAAGATGTACGTTAAGGGGCATTATCAACTTCAAATGCTAACAGCTGACTACGGACACACTGCTGATGAAAAGTTCTAAATGACTTTTTATTATTTGAACAGTTTTTGCCTATTTATCATATTTGCTTTTATCCTATAAACTCTCCTAGACCCTCAGGTCTTTTGACAGTGGCTTTTTAATTATCCATTAAGTCAGGAAAAAATCTCATGGGGAGAAACCTTTTTGTTACTATGATCCACACCTGTGCAACAACCTACCTGCCTACCTGAAGACCTGAGGACCACACATAGTGTGAATATTTTTAAATGCAAACTCAAGATCAACCACTTTAGTCTGGCTTTTAATTAAACTTTAATTAAACTATTAATCCATGTATCCATGTCCTATTTATACATTGTATGTGTCTACTATTGGCTGGTATTTTATTTAATTTTTACCTATTTACTGTTATTTACTCATCAATAACAGTTTTACCTTTTACCATGGTTTAGATTCTTTTTACCATCTGTACAGATTATATTTTATCTGTATTTTAATGACTGATAGATAACTTATTCATTACTATGTTTGATTTTCAGTTTTTACCTGTTCTATGGTGTTTTGTCACAAAAGATTGCACTTCCTTAGTTCAGCTCCTGGTTTTTAATTACATAGTTTTACTTTGGACGGGGATGGATGGATGGAGAAGGGGGAGTAAATTTGTGTGTATGTGTTATTGTGTGTTTGTGTTTGTGTATGTGTGTGTGTGTGTGTGTGTGTGTGTGTGTGTGTGTGTGTCTGTACAGTAAAGAGTGTAGTTTCTTTTACAGGATGAAAGCACTATAAGTGATTGAGAATCACCTGATTTAGTCTTGTTTATAATGTAATCTAGTATTACTTCTTTACCACTTTATTGGGGTCGTTACGGTGGTTGTCCATACAGTGCTTCAGCAGTTCCTGCTGGTCCAAGTTTCTGGCCCCACAGAACGGACACACAAATGTTGACCGGTTAGGAATATTGCTAAACAAGGGACACACGAACACAAACACATGCACACACAAAGAGAAAACATGAATTACAATATTGTAGTAGCTTACTGATTTCTTCCAACTGCTCTTGTGATTTTAATAGGTGTTTTCCTCAAATAACTCACATGAAATATAACAACACACACTTCTAAAATGACATTTTACATGGGTGTTGTGCAGCACTTTCTAAACAAAAATACTGGAATGACATGGTTGCAACAATCATTTATCATCCCTGTTAGAAATTGGTAGATCTGTTCCTTTACTGAGAGGGTAAAGAGTTCCAAGAAACTGTCTTCAATTCAAGTTTTCGTTTGCATCGGAAATACTGGAAAGTAGGTGCTTTTGTGTTTTGCCTTCACAACTTATCCCCTACAATAGTCCTGCTGGTCAAATCTCCTTACTCTTCTCATATTACAAGTGAAACATCAGTGTGTCTCCAGCAACTCTGTGCTGCTGCACAGATCCAGCTTGAGAAGCCTGCAGCAGGATGTAACTCTTGTTCGTCTGTCTGACAGCATGGATTTTTCAAAAGGAAAAATGACGGTTGGGCCGATGGGCATGCAATTACCTTGTGACACTTGAAACGCTGACTACCACGGCAAACCTAGCTGCTGCTTCACATAACCAGTACAACATCAACCTCTTTCATTTGATATTTCTTAAATGTTGTTTGTGTTTTCTATCTGTTTAAGTTTAAAGGCAATTACATGCCTTTTAATGAAAACACATGTTAGAAGATGTTCTATATGCCCAGCATTCTGGAATATTAATGAACATTTCGTCCGGCCAAAAAACGTTTAGTGTAACCTCCAGTTCTGGCAACTGCTGTTAGGGGCAGGGGGAGTGTGCTTCTGTTGGTGTCAACCTCAGACATTAATAATCAATAGAAATTTAGTATAAATACAACAACCTCTTGCTCTGTTGAAGCATTTGTGCCTCTATGTCTGGCATTCATAGGAGCTGTAGCTGTTGAATGCAAAAGAGGAGATTTTTGATAGCTTTTTTCAAGTGTTCAGGCATTTTAGGTCAGCTTGAGAGTTATATGAAAATAACTAGAAAAAAGGTCATGAGAACATGGTCACTGTGTGTGTACCTTGGTATAGGTTGGGAAGTGGGTACCACAGGGACAAACTTTGGACAGTTTGCTATCTGCTCTTGTACTTTAGAACAGGAAGCAATGTGGGACCTCATCTTTACCAGAGCCACCTGAGAACACACACACACACACACACAGGTTATGATAAGATATAAATAACGATTATACAAGACTTAAACTTTCAAGATTTTTGTTTTTTGTCACAACAGCCATTTATGTTACTGGTTGTCATCTTACTCTCTTAGAGTAATGTCCATACATACACATCTCCCGCACAGTTTACATTTTAACAGGGATTAAAATATAAGGCTAACCACTGTTAATCACTGAAAGATGTTTGTATTTTGTATATTTGTATGCCAATCTCCTGATCTCATAATATTGTGCTTTTATTTTTAGTATTACTTTCTGTTAAAAAAACAATATGTAACTTTTCCACCTTAAAATAATCTAAATAATCAATACTCATTTTAATGTTAGAGTGCTGCGTAACAGGTTGACAGGGATCTCTGCCTCAGCCATCTGGCCCTACTGTAGCTAGTTACTGCACTACATAATTTTGAGCCATGGGCCGCAGTTTCGAAACTTAACATTGCACATTATTAAAGAGAAATTTTGGTGAAATTTTGGTGTTTATAACTCTGACACATGCCGCTGGCTCTTGGGGAAAAAAAATCGACGTAATATTGAAATGAAATCGCATGTAGGGGTGAATCTACATCGAGGTTGTAAACGATTAATCATGCAGGCCTACTACAGACAGACACAAAACAGCACTTATTGCTGTTGAAGAGTAAGTAGCTGCTCGCTTACTTACGAATTATGTGTCGTGCTCCTTGCTGGGTGTTTGGATATGTCTGAAACAATGTCTGCCTGCTAGTTTTTGAAGCCATATCTGCCTGTTTTGACAGAGGTTTTGCTGGTAACTTGGCGTGCTAAGCTTTTTAACCAAAATGCTAGGGCTGCTCTTAGTTGTGTGCAGGGCTTGTTGAGACTTTATATAAAAAATAAATACATGTAATGTTGCAGGGAAGCTAAATCTCACAGGAACAAATTTCTACATGGAAGAGCTTTAAGGCCTTTTGTTGATACTTTGTTCGTTCTGCACCTCACAACATGAATATTTGCAAGTTAGCTGGCTGTAAACCAATTTATTTTCTGTATAAGCTGTAGAAATAGAATGTAATATGCATCATTTTTCGTGAGTGTACAGCAGTTATTCTTGACACTCTACAGTCATATGATTATGTACCTTTAAGCCAAATAATAAGTCTTCACAACCTCAATTTTTCTAAATTGGACAATGAATGGTCATTGTTTACCTTCTTGCTACAGCCTCTGCAGGGTGCTTTGTAGGAGGCCAGCTGCTTCTCTACACTGGAAGAGCGCTCCACTTTCTTGGGATCAAAGGGCACACGACAAAGAGGGCAGAGGGGTGAGGTAACCTGAAGACATGGCTGCAGACACTCTCCACAGAAGCTGGAACAGCAGACAACAAACAGCAAGGAAAGAAAAGTTAATTTCTTGTTCCACTAAAAATTCCTTGATCTTGAACTTGATCTCTAAGGAGTCTGGAGGGCAACAAAAGAGCTGCCCGCATTAGTTAATAATGACAATGTAAACAAACAATTCATTTGTAAACAATGAAATTTTTACCAATAAAAACTTGTCTACATTTCTAAATTCATTTTGATGAAATCAGTTGGAGTTGTGTTTAAACAGCTGCTAAAATACTGGGGGGTTTCAGTAATGGAGCAGCCTGTACAACTGGAGCTTTCTGTCCACAGGGTTGTATGAAGGGCTGGACTTAGGCCTGCATGATTAATCGTTTTAGAACCTCGATGTAGATACACCCCTACATGCGATTTCATTTCAAAATTACGTCGATTTTTTTTCCAAATAGGTCAGAGTGGTAAACAAGCGCTCCAATGCTTCTCCCTTATCCTATGACAAAGCGCCTTTTGGTCACGCAATCCACTGCACGCAGAATCAAATAGTTGAGTTGAAAGTTTCTGAGGAGGGACTGCGGCGTTGCTGAAATAATGTTAATCACAAGGAAAACTCAGTGAACAAATGAACGCAAAATGGATGTTGCAAAAAGCATTTCAGTTTGTGAAAAAAATTTAAAAAGTGGTAGAAAATTGTGATCTTAATTCAAAGCTAAAAAATCAAGATTCATATTTTTTCCTGAATCGTGCAGGCCGATATTCTCAATAGATAAGCACTATAAATTATTAATAGCACTGTATTAACAAAGCAACCACTAGGTTACAGACAGCCAGTTGGTAAAATGGCTTCATGTAAACATATATTGATCCAGTTTATCTTGTAGGGAGTATGTCACCCTCTCATAAGTAGCCAGCTGCCCCATAGTCGTGGTCCATTCTTCATAAGGGGGTGGTCATTTTCCCTCCAGTGTCTTAGTTGTATCCGTTTAGCTGTTGTGAAAGCCAGAATAACCCATCTTTTCCAAAAACACGCAACTGTCAGACAGTTGCGGGAGATTAAGGTCAGCAAAAAAACTATCAAACTTTTCTTTATCCAAGTCACCCTGTGATGAGTAAAGAGTATTATAAAAAGATCTAAAACTTTCATTTATCTGCTTAGAGGAGGTAGAGATATGTCCATTTGGCTGTCGCGTACCAGCTATATGGTTTATGCTGTCCAGCCGTTTTAAGTGATAGGCCGGTAGACGACCAGGCCTTTCGCTCATTTCCAAGTATGTCTGCTTAGTTCTAAACAAGCCATATTCAGCTTTTTTATGATATAATTTATTTAACTGAAATTTAGTGGCAATTATCTTGTTTAGTGTGGATTTGTAAGAATATGAGACTTCAAGCGTTTTAAGTTCGCTCTCTAATTTGGAAAATTTCTCATTAGCTAACCTTTCTGAAAAAGGCATAAGATATAATTCTCCCCCTCCAATTGCCTTTCAAAGTATCCCACCAAATGGAGACGGCGCTGTCCTGCTTACAATTTGTTTCCTTAAAAAGTGATGTTTCAGTCCTAATCATCTCGAGGAATGAGTTGTCTTTCAGTGAGGAGACATTTAAACGCCATCTCCGGCTTTTAGGTGTCCGTGAAAACTTAGTTATACAAAGGAAAACTGGGGCATGATCCGAAATGACTATATAACCTATATCAGAGCTAACAATAATCTACTAAAGACTGAGATAAATTCTGGCTTATCAAAATTAGGTGCATAAATATTACAGAGAGCGACTGGTGTATCTAGCGGTTGACTGTACACTATTAAATAACAGCTGTCTTTGCCTCATTAGGACTTACACGGGGGATGGTTTCCAAACTTTACAAATTCGTTTCTGGACCCTATAAACCCTTACCAATAGAGAGCATTTGGAATAGAGACTTGAACGAAGTAGTTGATATTGAGATTTGCACAGTGTGGAAAAATCTCAGTGGTACTTCCAAAAACCCCAACCATCAGTTAATACACTATAAGTATGTTCACAGGATGTACCTTACCCCCAGAAGGTGTTATTCTATGAAGATCACTGCATCTCCGAACTGTGATCTTTGCCCACTTAATGCCCAGGGGTCATTCTTGCATGTTTATTGGGAATGCCCCAGCGTGGTTAGATTCTGGAAGGAAATATCTCTCACTTTGAGTGATATTCTCAAGATCAGGATCCCAGTCTCCCTAGCCTTACTCCTGCTAAATGATGATTCTCCCTTAAATGTGTCCCTGCGGCACAGATGTATTGTATGCGCTGGTCTCACAGCAGCCAAGAAAATGCTGGCCCTAAGGGGCCTCTGTAGGGGTGGGGGGGTGGGGGGGTGGATGTATAAGTGTGTATTGTTTTTGTTTCCACTTACTGTTTGGGGAGAAAAGAAAGGGAAAAAAAATGTATATGACGTGAATGTATATACATTGTATATCTTTTCAATGAAAAAATTGATCACAAAAAAATAACGGCTGTCTGAGTCCGTTAACACATCTGTTTCATTGAAGTTGAAGTTAACTGCCTTATTAATCAAACCACACCACTGAGCACCTATCATCATTAGACCCCATTGTCCTGTGGAACACCTCCACAGAGGTTAAAAACCAGGCATCTCCACCTGCCAGTCAGACAGGCCTAACCTAGTCAGACAAACATGAACTGATGAAGCCCCTTGGATAAGAGGCGAAACGTCTTCA
>JAQNCA010000003.1:472493-482623 GCA_029783725.1 Acanthurus tractus | reverse complement strand
GATTCTTCCAAATTGGTGGAACGCCATATTCTTTCCAATTTACGCGAAGCCTGCTTTAACTTTCGCGTTTCAGTGTTATGAGGCTGCAGGCTTGTGATGACATTGAGTCCAGTAAGCTGCAGGTCTGTGAGGCTTCCTGGTGGGCTACAGGCTGATCTGGCCCTCTAGATCCTGGATCTCTGAAGACCACTGATCGCTCCTTTGTTACATAAGTTAGCAGCCCGTGGCTAACTCTGGTTTGTGACTCCTGTTGCTTGTAAGTCTCAGCTGGCAGACCTTTTGACTTGGCCATTTGTGCAGACCCCGGCTAGTCCCTCAGGCAGGCTCTCACATTGCTGCTCCTGTAACATAGTGCAGTAAAGCAATCTGCACAAGGTTGCTGGAGAAGTTGTCTTGAGGAGGGTCCCCTTTGCTATGGGCTAAAGAAAGAGCAAGGAGCAAGGTCTGCGTCCTCTGTCCTGCTGTTGGTTCATTAACATAATGTGGATCATTACCTTTAATGTGGGAGTCAGCACCTCGCTCCTGATAAGAGTATCACTTTGAAATTACTTTGAAATGTATTTGGATGTTCCTTGATCTTTTTAAAGATTGTGTAAGGACTCCTGCAACTGAAATGTATTTAGAAAAATGAAATGAAATGAAAATCACCCATAAAATTATTATTGTTATTATTTAATTGATCTTCACTATAATTACACTAGTGTCACTGTTATAATTGAAGACATTCTCCAGATTGACATCATATTTAAAGTAATACATTTTATGCTTCATGTTGTCAACCCACTCTATTGCGTGAACAAGTCTGTTTTTCCATAAACTTCAATTTTTATATCACTGTATTAGTGTATGTTTGTATTTATCCCACAGACAACAGAAAAAGCCAGTATCCAGCATTTGACAGAGAGTTTTATCACAAAACTGCAGGCAGATTTCCCTTCTACCGTCAGCACCATCTACAGGTTAGTGGAAAATAAAAAATATCATTTAGAAATGTATGAAGGATACATGAAGGACTCTCTGTCGGGTCTGACATATAATCACTGAGTAAGGGGTGCCTGATATAGTATATAAAATACAGCCTACTTTTCGGAGTTATCATCATATAGCAATCAATCTAGAATTTTCTATAAACACAAAACTGCTTTAGGAAGCCTACCAAAAGGTCTTTAAAACCTGCTCTGTGTCCTGTAGGACCAGTGAGAAGCTGCAGACAGCATGTAAGAGCTCCTCTACAGCTGACCACTTTAACAGATGTCTGCTTTGCATTTGTGCCCTGGATACTGCTGTTGGTAAGTGTTGAATGGAACAAAAGCAATAACATTGATGTGAATGTGTCTGAACCACTCTTCTCCCTCTGTGCTGACTGATGAGACTGCTGAAACGTAGTAAGGTCCCTCTCCAAGCGACTCCAACAGTTCAAACTTGAAATCTTTGACCACCTTTGTCTGACTTGTTAGCACTTCAAAATGAAGTCCACGAAACTAAGTGTGCTGATTATTAGTCTTGACCCCGCTTTATGATTAATTGAGACCCAAAAATTCCCATATAGGCAAGCACTTGTTGACAGTGGTAAGGAAAAACGTCCTTTTAATAGGCAGATACCTCAAGCAGAATTTAGCACAATGGTAGGCAGCCATCTTGAGTGACAAGTTTGGTTTCTAAACAGTAAAACTTCTTTTTTTTATTATTATTATTTATTAAATAATAAAAGCCATTATTAAGTGTAACAAATGACACTAAATTTTAGTTGTGTAGCATATATAATATCAGTTTTATACACCTCATGCTATCACAGAAATCAGTGAAATGGCATCCTACCCCCACAAAATAGAAGCCATATTACTTTGGGATCTTAACCAACAGGATGTAATGCATGTAGACATCTGAGGTAGAAATGATGAAATATTAATACGTTGTTACAGCTCTTAGGTGTGCTTTTTAGGTATCTCTATTTCACTTGAGTATTTATCTTTCTGATGACTTCTACTCCCTACATGCAAAACTATCTTCACTATCTACAATGAATCAGCTGACATTTGCTGCTGCTGAAGGAGCATCAAATTTTGTTGTTAAAGTTATGTTGCTGCTTTATTAACTGCTTTATATTGAAGTAAACTTAATGTTCATTATTTTCAATGTATTTTATTTTGTAATTTCAAATAAAGCTACAATGATCTAATTTCAGAAGTATTCAAACTATATTAGTATGATGTAAGACAAACTTAGCATTGTACTGAAACAGCTGAATACCTCTTTACTTTTTATAGTTGAAATACATTTTAGAGATTCTTCTTTTCCCTTTTTACTTCGGCAAAGAACTTTCAATCTATGCTCGTCTTTTTTTACTCGTGTCTGTTTTTACACAAAAATTATAATAAAAATTATCTGTACTTTTGAATTAAAAAAAAATGTGTTCTTTTGCCACCTCTGCCATACATAAGACATTTCTGCATAATGGTTAATAAAGACAGCTTGTTTGAGTGGAGATTGTGACCAATGGTTTGCACGGATAACTGCTTTCTTCCCTGAAACAGTTTTATATAAATTTTGCTTTAAGTGGGTAGTGAATCCCCCCAGAGTACTATACTATGTACTATATAGCATTTGTTAATCCCCTCTTTCCTTCTCTCAACTTTTGTCTCTCTCTTTCTTTTCAGAGAATGCTTCAGCCTTCAAGGCCACAATGATCTCAGAACAGCTCTCCCAGACCAAATCTCTTAAAGCTGCCAGCATTGGAATCCCAAGACAAAACCAAGGCACAGTAAACTCTTAATCAAGCTTTGGACTTCTGGTCACTTCTACATGCTTATTGTTGACATTCCACTTATTTTTGTAGTCTTTTTTTGCAGTACACAAATAAACATCACAAATATGAGAAATGTCATCTGCACAGCATTTTAAGGTTAATAAAGCCAGGCTTATCAGTCATAAATTGTCATTTGAATGAGATAACTTGTGTTTATAGTAATATTTTCATAGTTGTGGATCAAAATATTAGTACTTGACATTTGGCAGATATCTTCTCTAACTGAGGTTGCATGTCATGCCACATTGTTTTTTTTGTATTTGGAAAATACAGTGTACAAAAGACAGTAAACTATAAGCCAGCAATTAAATTTCCACAACCAATGACGAGCTATTAATAAAACCGGTTTTATTTAAAGCTCCAGTAGTTTCGGAATTAAATGCTCCCATTGAACACTGCTGTTCAGCTGGAAGGGGAGAGGATTGCGGGAGAGGAGCAATGGGTGAGGCCTGCTGTTCTCCTGGCAAGTAAGTATTAAGAGACATTTTTCTCTTTACATGTGCTACTGAATAAAATCCTTCTTTGTCAAACTAAAAACCTGCAGTAATTCTAGACCTCTGTGGACTGTGCTGAGTTTTCTGTGTTGTCTTACAGGACACCACACACAATCAATCTGAAAAGCCTGCTGTGTTACAGTTGCCAACTGACCATTAAAGACATGGTAAGCACAAACCCCCGAAACTGAATGAAAATAGATGTCATAAATTCCAAATAACCATGAACTTTTTTTTTATTGTTAACTGTTTAATCCAAAATCTAAATTCTAAACACATTTATATTTTTATTTTTAAAAAAAAGGGAAAAAAATTGTTGTCTCATACAGTATGTTGTTCCATGTCTTTAAAAGTGGTGACTGCAGAGTGCCATGACATGCCTCTGCTCCTGTTTGTGGTTTTACTCCTGCTATTAATTTCCTCGTCTCTTCTTGTTTTATACTCTTGGATTGTCTCTTTCCTTCTAGTCATCAGTGGAATGTCTCCCACAGTACATTTTGTCAGAGGCTCAGAGGAGGCAAAGGAGGTCAGGAGAATATTTTGTTCCTTTAAAAAAATGGTTTCATTTGAGTCTGTTTAACAGTTAAACCTATTTTACAAAACTGATCAATTAGAAAGCATATCATTATTTTTTCAAATTTTTACGCATTTATTAGGCCTTTTAAATTTTATCATTTATCTCAAAAACTACAGCTGTTACATATACATTTTCACTTTGCTAGTGAATCATGTCTTATTGATCATATACCATAATTTCCGGACTACAAGCCGCTACTTTTTTCACATGCTTTGAACCCTGCGCATTAAACAATGACGCGGCTAACTTATGGACGAAAATAAACAAGAAAGTGTGTGACGAAGTAATTCTGAGGCTGTTTATTTCCCACACTGAAGAAGACAAACTTTAGTGCTTTTAGTGCACAGGAGGAAGATGAAGATACGATCAATGACTTTTCTGGTAGGCTACTGTATTTTAATTTTTTTTTAACCAGCAGCGTTACAGGCACTGTTAGGTAAAATACATTTATTTAATTAAAAGTTTAAAAAATCTTTCTGTTATATTTTTCTGTGTAAATATCCCATGTTACAATGTGAACATCTGCAGCTTATAGACAAGTGCGGCCTATATGTGTACAAAATCTTTTTTCTTTTTAAATTTAGTAGGTGCAGCTTATATTCAGGTGCGCTCAATAGTCTGAAAATTATGGTAGCTTTATATACATTATAAACACAAAACTACCATAAACATTTAAACAAAATAAAAAAAATCATATACAGTGAAAAGTGTCATGATATAATCAAAGGTGTGTTGTTCTTTAGGTCTCACATGAGAGAGGAGATAAGTGAGTTCCTGTTGGATGATGGCAATGAAGGTGATTAGAGAAAGAAGGCAAAGTTGGATCACCAGCAGTCCATGCTGGAGAAATGCATACAACTACTCCTTTTGAGTTTGAAAGTGGTGTAAATCTTGTGTGCTTAAACGCGCATGGTGAATTCAGCACATCATCCAAGCACATAATTCAAAACATCCCGCACAAGCTCTTGCATAGCTGACAGTTTACATGTTCAACTGGACATTTAAGAAATGGACCCATCAAAAAATCTTTTATTACTACTTTTAATGTTAGATTTTCCTTTGTTCTTCATTATCTTATTTTAGAATTCAAGACTGGTGAAACTCTTGTTAAAGGACCTGACCATGCTAGTATTTCTAAATGAACTGACCCTAATGTCATGTAAAACAGGTAAATCAGTGCGACACTTGATTCTGTATTTGCTGTTGCTGTTATAATAAAAATTGAAGTTTTATTTTTTGGGAATTAAAGCAACTTTTTAACCAACTGAAATGCATTTTTCTTGTAGACTGTTGATGCCCCATACACTTCTATCTTTCATGCCTCAAAAGACAGAAGTGTGTAGGGTTTGGTGTGTTGAAGTTTATGACAACAGTCAAGTTGTAAATCACACCAGACTAAATAACCCAGCCCCAAACTTCATATTCCCCTCAAGATCAAGTTTAAACCCTTTGTGATATGACTTCTGATCTCAGCTTTCATTGATCTTACAACTTGTTTTGTCTGGCAGTGACCATGATGCTAATAAGCTGCTAGCATGGCTGTGGAAGAATCATTTTTTTCTTTTGTGTTGTACCCTCTATTTTAGAGTGACAGAAGATATACAAACAGAAAACATGGAAAGAGAGGCTGGTTTAACATGCAGTGGAGATTACAGTCACTAACAAATATAACATTTGCTTCTTGGATCATAACAAAGCAAACTCAGTTCAGGACATGGAGAACACTTGCTGCTAAAGCAACTGCTTTGAGCAAGCTTGGTGCAAATAAGTTGTGTATGTATTACTACATAAAATATAACAAAATAGCTTTATGAAGAATTAAATTTAAAAAAAAAAAGGTTGAGGAAAATTCCTTTAAGTTCAAATTTTAGAAAGTGCAGTTTTATTGAAAATACTTGAAAGAAAAATGTTTATGAAGGGTCTACAACAATTTGTACACATAAGTATTTACAGAATGATAATTCACAATGAATGAATGTGTATGTAAAGTCAGTAAGCATTTAGATTTTGTTGATGCTGGCAGCAGGCAGGGAAGATTTGTCCAAGTCATCAAAGTAGGGGTGAGTCATTGCCTCACGTGCTGAGAGCCTCTTGGGCGGATTGTAGATTAACATTTTCTACAGAAGAATAAGACAACAGGAAGAAAAGAAGACAGTGTCAGTCAGGACATTTCAATGTGTGGTAACACTAAATGATTACAACTTGTTTTATTCAGGGCAGCTGAAGTACAAAAGGTCTTTGAGGCTGACAGGGATTTACATACCTGTGACTACACAGGAATTTTTTCTCTCTTTGGAAGATAGGCTATTAAGGAACAACCACCATTAAGTTCTCATTATCAAAATTTGCTGTTTGTAGAGTGTGTTTTCTCCTTAAAGATTGCTCTTAAAATTTAAATGTCCCCCACAGTTTATTTAACAACTATAAAATTAAAGTTTTGATTCTTGTATTTCCCACAAAGCTAGCAAAGTTTAAAAGAAGCATTGGTTCATGGCTCCATCTAAATCCCTTTCCATGTCCTTGGGGGTTCTTCCAAAGATAGCCCCCCATATCATTTCATTTAGCTTGTTGTGAAGTGTCTTGAAGCAATGCAATGAATTTTAAAAAACAAAACAAAAACATAAAAATGTAAACTGAGAACTGTAATGGACCATCTGAGCTAAAAAATTACAAAGCTCATTGTAAATATAATACTGTGTATAACTTTGCTGGAGTTACTTTACTTTTGGCCTAGTGCCTTTGAAGTCATTCAAGTTACATCTTAGAAAAAATATGTCAGCACCAAGTAGACCTAATATTATATTATTTGATTTATATTAACATGATATTTTTTAAGAGTCCTAATCGTGTTTACAACAATTGGTGTGGTTTAGGCTCATTATTAGTGAAGAGGTTTGGTTCAGATCCTTGGGCTCCCCTGCCGTTAGAAGTGCTGCATAATCTTTTTTGATTTAATAGTTAAACAATTAAACTTTAACTGCGTTTAAGGGAAATGTTGGACCTAATTTTCTTCTTGGAGTAAAGATTTCATCAGGGAAAAGCCCACTCTCTTTAGCGTTTTCTGCAATAGGCATATTTAGTTTTTAAAAATAATTAATAATATAATTTTACTTAATAATTATAATTAACTGTTAATTTTACCAGTGACTGAACAAAGAAATTTCTTCACATGCCCATCCCTAGTCCAGACTGTCCTTTACTACAAGTTTGAATATGAGGTAGACACAGCGGTAGAGACAGAGAAAGGACAGAGACAAGATGCTGCCTGTATCACTATACTGTTGTGGTGGTGGGCTGCGCTTCTGTGGTAACTGAGGAGTATACCACGCCCAAAGGTCACTTGCTTCCTACCATCAAAGATTGTTGCCTGCCTCACCAAAATTCTTATACCATGCTTCTGGAAAGAGGCCTGCTAATGTGATGCATAACATGCAGTCAAATGACACTGTACATTTGCACTGTTCCGCTCGTCTGTGGGGATTGTCCATCCCAGACAATGCTGCAAGCCACTGACCTCCATTTTTGTAACAAAAATAACATTAACCTCAGTTTAGTTAATTAATAGGTTAAATGGGCACGCAACAGGTCAAGCCCTAGTATATGATTGTGCTTGCCCTGTGTATTTGTATTTATTAGATATAAATATTAAGTCACATTATGCTGTTTAAATTTCTTTTAGATTAACTCCTGATTTTGTTTGTCTTTACATTGCTGTAGGAATAAGAATAAATTCTTAGTTTTTGTTCTGGTTTTAGGAGGTGCTTGAACCCTTCCATTTAAAAGTAATGGAAAACAACACTCTTAACACTCAGTTTGTGCAGGTTTTTCTTTTAAACTAAACTTTATATGTTAAATCTGTAAATTGTTATTTTATATAAAAGTGATAATTTTATTATTTATTGATTTATTATTTATTCATTTGAAATGAATGGAGTATTTGACAATCTCTTGTTTGACTAGTTTTATACAACTCATCTGTCACATGCCATGCTGCATCATTTACCACCAAAAGTAAATACTCACCTTGTGTTAACACTGCTCCTAAGGTCTATGATTATGAGGAAGAATAGAGGAAAATGGGAACAATAAAATAATAAAAAAATCTGATCTTCATTCTGTTTGAGGTGCAAAAAATATAGCCTAACTAGCTATTAGCTATTGACTAGATCGACGATAGATGTAATGCACATAGTCACCTATTTACTCAAATTGTTTGGGTCAAATTGTTGAACCTGTGGAAACAAATATCTTGGGACTATTATTTGACAGCTCACTCAGGTTCGATGCAAACTGTGAGGCTGTATGCAGGAAGGGGCACCAGCATCTTTTCTACCCGAGGAAGCTGACGTACTTCAACATTGGACCAACCATGCTCACACTATTTTATCCTGCTTTTATCGAGTTGGTTTTAGCCTTTTCTTTGGTGGCATGGTCTGGCAATCTGACACTGAAAGACAGGAACAGACTGAGTCAGATTGTCAAATGGTCCAGTCGTTTGATTGGTGAGTCACAGCTGAGCATTAACTCCCTGTTTAATAAACAGCTGCAGCAGATAGCCAATCACATTACAAGTGACAGTTCCCACCTCCTCTCGGAGGAAGTTCAGCATCTACCTTCTGGGCAAAGGTTTATATTTTCTAGGTGCAGGATGAAGCGCTACAGGAACAGCTTTGCACCAGCTGCTATTGTTCATTTCAACAAAGCCTAGCATGGGTTGCACACAAATTTTTTAACCTTTTTATATTAATTTATATTTAACTATTTATCTGCCTTTTAAGCTGTATTTGATTTTAAAGCTCTGCTTTAGTGGCTTCTCTTGAGTCCTGCTGCTTGAGTCTTGTTCTCTTATAAGCTTGTGAGTACCTGCTGTTTGTCCTGTCTGTTTTGCGTCCTCTGTCAGTGCTTCTTGTGTTTCTTTGTTTAATGTTTTTAAATTAACATGGACAATAAGACAACAGTAAATTATTATCCAAAGTCATTTTCCATTTTACAATCTCATTCTGCTCAGTTTCTGCCCAGTCTGCTCTCTTTGTTATGCTGCAAAACAAATGTACCTATGAGTACAAATAAAGTCACCTACCTACCTATTTCTTTAAGGACAAGAAGACCAAAATGGAGTGTGATTGCAATAAAAATCCCCTACAGAGACACCAAAGATTCTCTTCAAACTAGTCAGTCAACTAAAGGTTAGCACAGATTAATTAGAGGACTACTGCCTTAAAAACAAAATTAATACATGAATTGGTTCATCCAGGGTCCTTACCGCCAGTAGGTCCAGGCCATTCTTATCTAGGTTTTTCACCGTTGATGATAGGTTGCCAGATTTCCATTTAGGAAAGGTGTTTTTATAGTCAGGTAGGCTCTCTACATCAGGCCACACATCGTTGTTTGGTGTTCCCAAAGTCCTGAAAGGTCAGAAGCAGGAGTAGGATTAGAAATAAATAAATACACTAATCAATTAATTAAAGCTGTAAGCAGCATTGTTCGGGCCCTAGAGACATTGGGATGAGCCCAGACAACAGAGTACTAGTGCATTATGTTCCTGTGCATTAAGAAATGTGCATAAATTTGTGGAAGGAATTCATTTAAGTATGACACTTAGCCATTGGGAGTTATTTCCTGTGACAAGAAAGTATAGCTATGAATATGTCTTAATATCAGCATATACATGTTTTAGATAATTTCCTTTACCAGGCAATTAAGTTTGATTCGGATCGAACAATGTACATTGAAGTTATAGGTATATCATATGTAATCGCGACAGCTTAAAATGGTCCCAATGTTACAGCAACAAGGTTAAATAAAAACAAAAACCTTTTATAGTTAAACCCAAACATGTTAAAGCCCCACTATGCCCCTCACAGGTAACATACCTTTGTTTACAAGCAGAGGTTTGGAAAGCTATCGTGTAGAGATTGTGAGAATCCAAAGACCATGTCAACTGACAAGGTAAAGAAATATTTAAAAAATTTTGCACAAATATGACTCTGCTCACATCTATAGCCTGTTGCTTGCAAACTGATTATGTAGTAAGTGTATTATGTGTATTCAGCTTTTGCTATGATGTGAATTGGCCAGGGCTTAATAGCTGATGTTACAGCAGAGAGTGTAATTAATTGCTAACTTCAGTTTAGATATAAATACACACACACACACACACACACACACACACACACACATTTATGTATATAAAGAATAGTAATCTCCCAGAAGCACAGCTTGATGCAGTAATGCCTAATGGGAAAACTCTGAG
>JAQNCA010000003.1:432520-452509 GCA_029783725.1 Acanthurus tractus | reverse complement strand
ATAGTGGTTGCTGTGATTGTTTATTGCATTGAAATGTGCCTGACACTCTGGAAACCTGCCTGTGAGGTTTTGGTGACTTGTGTGCACTGCGTGCCTGTCAGCAAAATTACGCCTAGTGCGCTTCGCTTGCGCCAAGAATAGACCAGGTCGGAGCTGGTGAGCTTTCAGCGCACCTTCTGCGCAGTATTTTGGCAGTGGGCCAAGCTGAATCTGTGGACACCTCCCCCTGGTGCACCGCCACGCCCATCTCGACGCACCCCGGTCTACCAAATTGCCAAATCGGCTGGCACGGTGGTGCGCCGGATGAAATTACCACTGTGCGCGGTGCGCCACGCTGAGCCACCTTGCGCTGCGCCACCTTGCGCTGCGCCACCTTGTGCTGCACCACCTTGCGCTGCACCCTGAAATTAGAGCCCATAGTGTAATTAGATCAGTTACCAAATGATGGTAAGAAAAACCTAAACCTATACCAACTGGTCAATACATTGACCGGCAATCCACATCTATCTGGGTGATTATGTGCAAGTGTGGTTGTGTTAGTGAGAGTGTCAAGCTTTACCCCTGAGGTATAGAGACTGTCAACCTTATGAAAGGGAGCTGATTCAGTTACCAGTGTAATTCTAAATGTGTGTGTGTCTTAGCCTTACCATAGCCGTTATCACTGTAGGATGATGGGTGTTCTCCTAAAATGGCCTGTCTCTGTCTGCCCTTTCCACGGTCTGAAACACATACAAACAAACACACACATCACATGCATTTAAGAGTGCATGCAGGGCCTGCAGTAATTTACTCAAATTCAGTGGGTTTTTACATTGAGGTCCTTCTCTCTCTGAAGACTCCACAGTCATAACATAATTGGACAGACAGAGCTTCCACACTTACAATAGTGTTAAAGTTGTAATTTTTCTGTTCACCAGTGTTTCCTATTCTAGATAGGTCTGACTAACCTAGAGGTTTGTTTACAATTAACTGTCTGACTACTGTTTTCCTTGAAACGTTGAACCTATCTAAAGTGATATTGATATGTTTCCAGATCTCAGCATTGCACTGTCATAAAATGCCATAAGATTACATTTGAGGTTAAATCATGAAAGAAAAAGGTTATTAGTCTGACTCTAAACCATGAAAATATATTTGTAACTGTAATCAGACTATTGTGCAAACTTTGCCAGAGGTTTGTGCACACAGCACTATCAAAGGTGTACTTGTGGCAGAGAACCAAGATGCATTACCAGCACAGCTGAATATTTCTTTGTCCTTTTACAACATACAAAAATACAGAAGAAAGAAAAAATATACCTTTATAAAACTGGATGAAGATGGTGCCCTTGCAGTAGGGTCAGCAAGGTAGTTCATGACTTTTTCTCCAGGCACATTGTCTCACTTCTCAAGGGGCTCCCAAGACATTCCCGTAGAAGGGGGCTTACAGGAAATATCCTAATTCAGTGCCCAAACTGCTCTAACTGGCTTCTTTGAGTTAAGTTTCAGTTATTTGAGCTTTTGACCTTGTCTCTAGGGTTAGCCCAGCATCCATCAACAAAGGAAACTGTCTCCCTCCACTTTGCCACCTATTTGCTCACAACCCAAAGCTCACGACTGTAGCACATTGCCTAAGTCACACTTATCCACTTGTCCATCTTTTGTTCAGTCCTACTCTAAACGTTGAACAAGACACCTCACTAGCACTGCTCTGCAACTGAGAATACCCTGTGTCCAGCAGGGTATAATATGATAATAACCAGTTAGAAGGCCATGCCAAAAGTGGGGGGAGTCTAAATGTAGGGTAAATATTGGTAGGGTTAAATGACCAAGGGAACCAAACAAAGCAGAGAGAGACACTTACAGTACTAGAAATTGTTTCACTCTTTAGGTGTTAAAGCATCAACGTAAGTTTTTGCAGCAATATGGGAGTGTCGGCCCATTTGCAATTGTAAATTAGCAAACTCTTTGTACTCCTTTATGGCAGGTTGTTCAACTCTAAACAGTCTGATCAGCCAATTTGCACAACAGCATAATGTCGACTCTCCTGCAATACTGCTACCTAATCGGGTCAAAATAAATAAAATTAATGGGAGAACTTGTTTTCTCACTGCAATGCCTTATTTGTTCAAAATTGGTTCTTAAGTGTTATCTCATGTAATGACTGGAAGCTGAGGTGCTCCAATTTAGACCAAGTAAAAGCCCCTTACTAGCAATTAACCATACCTGCAAAAAAGGCACAATATAAAAGCCAGAGAGACAGACTCTGTATTCCTGAAATTCCTACTGAGCTGCAAACTGCCACAGTTCATGTAGTTCACAGATCAATGTAGCCTACATCATCTGCTGAGATGCAAATCTGAGACCACTATAGAAGACATTCTCTACCCTTTGCTGATAGATTCTATCCAATATTCCTCTCACACAGGTCGAAAAACATACTAAAACCAACTAACACCTGACTTTTGTATTTGGTGGAAATCATTAGCAGTCAGAAGTATCTAATGGCTCTAGCTCTCATTAAAATTTGTCTTTGAGTCTTAGCCACTAATTCAACCCTTTCTGTTTAAACAGGGCTCAAACAGTGATCAGTTTGAGTTGAGTTTGACACAGAGACTGAATGCTGCCACTGTTATCTGTTTTTTGGAACCAGTTGTGACAAGGAATGTTATATGAGAAAAAAATCTTAAGTGCAAAACTCTTCAACTGGTAAAGAAAAGAGCCAATCACCTATTTTTTAGCTTATTTGTCCACATTGAAAAAATCCGAATATGGGCGCTAATTTTATTGTAAAAATAATAAAAGAAAAAGAACAAGGCAAGGTCCTGGCAGAGCACAATGGCTGCTACAAAGGTCGTTCACATCTAGCTGATTGCTGAGATCTGAGAAACAATAACAATAACTAGTTACTAGAGTACACCTAAGTTTTAGCCACATAAACTGTAATAGAGATAATCAGCAGATGATTGTGCTTCAGTAGTGGTTTGAGAATTTTTGAGAATGTTTTTTTAGATATTGAAAGTGGTCACAATAAAAGATATCATAAAGCTGTGACCCAGCTGATCACAGTGGAGCAAAAGACACTGTTGAGACAACACTGGGCATTTAGTTTTGCAAAATGTTATGTTTATGCTATCTAGAAAAAAAGACTTTTATACAGTCTGTTACTTCTGTCGCTGTGTTGTCATCCATCATTAAGAGACAGCATTACAAAAACAATTAAAATGGGAGGCAAGGTATGCTCCCAAGGAGTTTGAGGGGCAAAAGTCAAGTAGAAGGCATGCTGCTTTTCACAAACACTCTCCAGCACTTCTACAAACCTCTACAGATCTGTTCAAATTTTTTGTGCGGGAAGTTTAATGCAGTAATTCACAACAGTTAACATTCTTATCCCCAGAAAAGCATAACTGCAGTATACCTTATGATGGTGGTGATTAAATAAGAAATAAACAGCTTTAAGGTGGTTTTATTCAGGAAAGGAAGTATAAATGATACAGAGGTCATGTGAACAGAGATATAAAAAAGACAGTACCTGTGAGGCATCAAGCTTTCTCTCTTTTCTCCCTCAGCCCGAAAGAACATCAACCTGCATTACATTATTATCATAATAATAAAAACATCATCATCATGACTGTGGCTGTCAAGTAGGTCTCATCCACAACACATTGAAGGTAAAAACAACTTACTGTAGAATATATACTATATACAAACTACAGTGGAGGCACATTGAAATGACACTGACTTTTTTTAAGAGCCTGAGTGAGCTCAAGAGAGTAATGTACACCCCCAACATTGGTCTACAGGTCAGCAGTTACTTGGCAGAGTGCTGATGCATTAATGTGTTAAAATCCTGAAGACAGACAGACAAACACACACACACACACACGCACGCACACGCACACACACACACACACATATATCAAGACAGTATCAATATCAAGTGCAGTGAAAAGTGAGATGGCCTGAGATAATGCAAGCAAAGGGTGGTCATCCGCACTGACATTCACACCACACCACACCACACCACACACAATCAGTGTGGTTTTATTTTCTTTAAGAGAACCAGGTTAGTTTCAGAGGCAGCTGAGTTTAGCTACTGTTTGCATCAACTAGCCACAAAGCTCAGTGTCTTTGTAGCTTGTAGCTAACATTGTCATAATCTCATCAATAATGCAGAAATAAAGTTTGCAAAAAAACTTTTTTAAAACCAGTAACATAAAGTTCCACCTTTTTTCTAAGATAACCTGCTTAAATGCTTATTATTACAATTATTTCCATCCCAGGTACACATAGTAATAAGTCATTTATTTTTTCTAGTTTAGGTATCACACACATCTGTATATATTGCAGGTATTTAAACCTCTCAACAATGTAAAGATCAGTGATTATCTTTTTTTGCTTTACACTGGCAAGCTCTTTTGCATTAATATTACATTTATACAATGAAATCATTAGAGGTATTGCTGCTGTACTCAGTATGAGCCCTAAGCTCAGGTCAGCACTGGTGTCTAGTTTTTTGATAATCAGTTGTGCACAGCCAGAAATCCGTCGAAATTTCATCAGATATGCAGAAACTTTACTTTAGGCTGGATGCAGGGGTGCTGCCCCTGCACCATGAAAAACAGACAGGTGTAGCCTTCTACTGACAGCTTAAATTTAGAGAGCAGCTTCGGCCTGCCTCTCACATTTAGCCTGGAGAGCAAGCTCACTACACAGGGTCAACGATAGGATAAACGAATAGGATAGCAGATTGGTGCAGAGTGAAAGGAGGAAGTGTAGAGAGAGGTATGTTGGAGGAAAGATGAGAAGGACACGACAAGAGGGTAAAAGGATTAACAGAAACAGCCTGACAGAGCACCAGATGTAGAGGATGACAGCAGAGAGATAGCAACAACATGAGAGGCCAGCAGAGCTGTAGGTGGATGGAAAAGTAAATGAGCTGAAACAAGAAGAGAAAGACAATGAAGAGTGATATGACAGCTGCCATCATACACAAATAAAAACAAGATACTTGCTATTTGATCCCACACCCTGTGACTAAGGTAGCATGAACATATTTGAAAACAGTATAAAATAGGAAATATAAGCCTCATATAAAACACATTCGAAAAAATGTCAGTATTTTTGCAGGCCTTTTATATAGAATTGCATTTAATTATACAAATGTGTCCATTCATTTAAATTACCACACTAACGACTGTCCAAAACAACTACTTATATACTTTCTGAGGCCCTGTGCCACTTGTGCACAGCACAACCAGTCTTAAAAAGGTAATGAGAGCAGACTCTCTGATTGGTTATTGCATTTTCCACAAAAGAAACACCCATGACACATCCATGAAAGGATGAGGCGATTGTACACAGATGATAGGACTGTTAGCTGTGCGTCAGTGGCGCAATAGGTGGGGAAGAGCAGGGCACCTCTGCTGCTCCTGGAACAAGACAGCAAAGGTTGAACTGGACACTCCCATGAATAAATTAAAACCCTTGTGCCATGCACCCTGCCCTTTCACCAGGCACAAGTGTAGGATAGGGCCCCTGGTGTCTCAATTTTCAGTGCATTGTCCTTGATTTGGGATCTAATAAGGGGACTGTTAATTCTACCTAATGAAACATAGTCCATGAAAACACTAGCGTAACAGTGTCAGTAACAGAGTTACGATCTTAATGTCACTTTACTGAAGCTCTCCCTTTAGCACAACCACCAGCACAAATGACTTAAGTGCAGCACCACAACAGCTTGTTGTTTTTTACATAAATAAATATTAATTGCTTTTGACTTTTACTGGCTAATGGCAAGTCAAACCAATAACAACACTGGGATTGTTCTCATTTTTAAACACTTATTTTATGGAGTATAAGGCAATACAATTTTGTGTGAAGCGTAAATATCATATCATATATTATATCATATCATTGCAGTATATTCCTTGCCCCCTTTCTGTTTATGATGACCTTTAATTAAAAAATCTCTTTCCATTGAAAAGATAGGCTTCTGTTATGACTTGCCCCTGTCTGGGTCCTTGCAATGTGCCTCCACAAAAAACAGAAAACACTATACATATGCATTTCTGTTTTGAAAAATATATATATAATTGGAAACAGTTCACAATGCTATCAATCATTTCATGAATTGTTTTGAAAAAACTGTTTAGAAACTGTATGGTTCAGTAATACTGCCTTAATGTTTATTATATAACCCACTACAGGCAATTTCTATTAAGGTTCCCTGTGGAGTTTCAGACCTCTTCTAGAGGTATGGAGCTGTTTATGCTTATGGGTCCTTTGCTTGTTTACCTAAGCGTGCATGAGAACACCCATGCATTCATGTGTGGGCAGTGCAATACACAGTCCTACCACTGGTATTACACTATTTAAGTTATAAACAGGTGGCAACATGCCAAGATATGTAACAATTCGCCAAAAAAAGCAGGGAAGAAGAAGACTGCAAACTGGTAAACATGGAAGTAAACAATACTACATTAAGAACTTATTAACAAATTAATTAATATGTTTTATAATGAAGGACACAAAGCTAACATATTTCACAAATTTTAAGGATACACACATTGTTTTGTTGAGAAACGCTGAACTTTAACATTAATTTCATTTATTGCCAGGAAAACTCCACAGGACCCCTTCACAGCTATACATGAAGAGTTTGTCTTCAGGGTTCCAATTATTAAAACCTTAAGAGTGACCAGAATTTTCTTTCAGTCAATTCACTGAATGCTAACATTAACTGTATACGATGAAAAAATCTGTCCAGAAGGTGGTGTGTTAAGGGTCACAATGTTATCTAATAAATTGCAAATCATAACCTCTGCACTTTATCTATCCTGGGCAAATTTAATGCTAATTAGTAGTTGTTATGATTTTTTTTTTGCTCTAGATCTATGATTGTTAAAGTGGGGGCTGCTATGCAAGCCTCAGTTACGTTAAGTGTCTTGTGAAAACAGGTGTGATTGTTAGGCTAAAATATGTAGAGGGGTGTACTACAAAGTGAGAGCACTGTGTTGGCAAGGTGCATTGAGTCCAAAGCCAATGTTATCTGTATTTTCGAGGGCAGCTTTCTTTTGACTTGGCAAGATCACCTTCGTAACTTATACTGGAAACCTGCTCTAGACCAGGTTATATTCAGAGTTTCAGCTTGTAATTGGCTAAAAAATGGCCTTTCACCAATAGTTTTTGATATGTGGTTATTAATTTGTTTGGTGTTGGAGTTGTGTGGTTTACATAACATGGTTTATATAAGCTTGTAGCTGAGTTTATCCTGTTTAATTTGATGTGCAGCATGGCTGTTTTACATCATGAGTGTTCTGTTGGATGCTGTTTGTTGCAGAACTTGCAGGCAGACCCCCATTTGGGCTCCGAGATAAAAACTTATTCGATTACGCAATTAATCATAAAAATAAATTATAGATTAATTGATTACTAAAGTAATCCATAGCTGCAGCCCTACTTACTATAACTCTAAAGATACCTAAAATTTAATATGTATTGTAATTCATGTTCTCTGAAAGTTAATGTTATTTTGTAAACTGATTGATTTAATAATATACTGTACCCAACATTAATCTCATCTCACTGTTGAAGATCCTTGCTACACATCACACAGAGTACACAGAATTCAGAATTCACAGTTGATCACTGTACAGAGTGGTTAATGGTATATGGACTGAACATATATACTTTTCTAGTCTTGTGACTACTGAAAGCACTTAAAAAATTACACACAAGTCAGCACACACATTCACTAGCTAATACCAGGTAGCTACTCTACAAATTGCCATTCTGCTCATCAAAAACTTAGACACACACATTCACACTCCACTGCCACAGCCACTGTGAGAAATTTGGGGTTCACTATCTTGCCCAGTCTTCTACATGAAGGCTGGAGGAGCCAGGGATCAAACCACTGATCTTTCAGTTACACAACCTTCCCTAACTCCTGATCTACTGGACCATGCATAGATACAGGCATCATCACTGTTTATATTAAAGCTGGAGCATTGTTTGGCATCTTTTAAACATGACTCTAAAGCATTCCAATTATTTTTCATGTTAAAATTATACAATATCCAGAGATCTATATTGTGTTCAAGCTAAATCCTTGCACTTGTTTGAATGTACATAAAGTGTCATCAGGAGATTTAGATTAGGGGCGTCACATCATATTTGTTTTATTATTAGCACAATAAGACTTTAAAATTCCAAAAATCAATGGTGTGTGAGTCATCATTTTAAGAAGACCACAATTTAAATTTGTATTTTTTCATCTGAATCATTGCACAAGTAGTTTTAGCTGCATCACCGCACACAGCAATGCAGAGAGACAGCATGGCAGGCTCTAAACATTAAAAATTAATTCACAAAACTAACTGATTGAAGTGACAAAGGATGATAGAAATAAAAGGGAGGTATCATCAGTTAATTTACACAGCAAACTAACTATTCTATTAAACTTTTAATTCTATCTAGCTACTTTATTTTTATTTAGGAGTTTTACAACAATTTGCTTAAGTTTGCACAGCAACAATAATGCATTTTTTTGCATTATTGCAAATTGCACACTTATTGCTATATATTACTTTCCAGTTCTTATTTTGTTAAAATGATTCTTTATATTATTATCTTATAAAGAAATGTTGTCTTTATAGTAATATTGTAGTATTTTGTGCCACAGTGAAGCTCATGTAAAAATTTGGTATTGTTAAAGCCCTAATTCAGGTACATCGATAAACTGAGGTTATTTGACAATAAAACGAGATTAGGCCAGAGTTTTGTACTGTGACAAAATATCTACATTTACATCTGGTCTAAAAAGCTGAGATTATAACAAGATAAATCCGATTTTGCAGTTAAAACAAATCAAAAAAGAAAGCTTGGATATATGGTACATTTACATTTGTTCATGGAAAACCTAAATGATCATCATTTAAAAAAACACTAATATTAAAATCTAGAATCTACAGGTCCTGAGAAATTTAATTCACTGTGTGTGAGCCAGGCATCAGGCCATGCAAGATCACTTCTCCAGACAGAAGATTAAAAAACACAGGGTTGAGTAGAGAGACAGAAGGAAGTGCTATTGAAGTCCTCCAGATAGAAGTGGGGCTGAAGTCTCCTAGGCATGTTGAAGTAGCAGCTGCATGGTGGTCAGCAGGAGTGAGATCCATCTCTTTTGCTCCCTCTCTCTTTTTGCTGGGTTGAAGAAGGTGAAGATGGAAGAAAGCTGCTGTGCATGGTCAGCCTGACGTCCATCCTTTTTTTTTCTGTTCTCTCTCTCTCTCCCTCAATGTTTCTCTCTGTCTCTCTCGTCAAGGTAAAGAGAGGTGCAAGGCTTGTGAGAGATCAATGATTGGCTGATGTGAGAGTGTTTAGAGATGGAGAGACAGGAGACGGAGGAGTCTTGAGTGATGGAGGTCTACCGTTCAAATTGTTTATGACTATACTCCCCAGTCATAGACTGATCCAAAATGACTTAAGATCCAGACAAAGTTTCACAGATGATGTGAGAACTAAGATTTTTTTCATAACATGAATTAAGTATGGCTACAGTGGAGGGAGATGTGCTTCCACACAGAACCCAGACTTAAAACATAGTCCTACCTTCCACATCACAGGATCATTTGTGTTAAACATAAAGGGTCCCTAAATTAGTGCTATCTTGATTTGATTTTAGTGAGGTATGAATAGAGACAAAAGAGAAAAAAGCAAAACACACAGTTTATATCTTACCTCGCCTGATAAGGTATGGTTTAGTGTAGTCCCAGCTCTCGTTGTCATTCTTAATCACGTTCAGACGTGTTGGCTGTGACACAAATGTAAAATAAATAATCAGGATCCAGTAAAACACATCACAACCACAAAAGATCTGTGTTTTAGTCTACTTTTATTCACTAATATATATAAATCATAACAACTCTGCCTCTCAACATCACATCATACCACTTTAAACAGACCACACAATCAGGGGACAGTGCTAACAGTCAGTCTATTTTTAATACATTTCAGAAAAAAGAGTAAACTGTGTTGGATTATTTTCATGAACCCTAACTAAGAATGCTCTGATCTGGATTTTTGGGGCCAATCCCAATCACCAATTTTTCCCCTCAGGATCAGCCAATGCGGATTTTATAAAAAGAAGAAAATGTTTACCCTTTGCTACTACAGTATTGTACCTTCAGTGTGTTCTTAGAATGATCTTATCCATTCTATATAGATGACACTGTAAAAATAGACTTGAGGCATGGATTAAGGTTGCCCATTATTATACACTCATTAAACTCTTGAATAGCCCCTCCTAATATTATTTAGTTTATATCACCTATATTACTTCAATATACAGTATATCAGACAAATGCAAAAAGACACATTTTAAATTCGGTAACCCCTTTTTTAAGATAGTACAAACAGTCTTTCCTTAAACCTGGTGTCTATAGTAAATAATAAGAAATTGGGACATCCCATACATTCTCTATATGCCTACATAAGGTGTAACAAAATACACTAGCATTTGCTGATCTGAACCTCCCATTTAGAATTAAACTCTAAATTCAACATTTACATAAGGTGTATCAAAATAAAACATGTGAAGTCTGACTCTTAACCTCAGCAAAGTCCTATAGTAAACTCTGAATTCCAAGACAAGCATACATATAGTGTGGAGTTGTGGTCTTTCTCCTATGCAGTATAAAACTGACAAACAGACAACATTAAGTCTCTACATTCCTTTCTTCTTCTTTTTTAGGCTTTTATGCCTCTATTTTGATAGGATAGCTGAAGATATGCAATGGGGAAATGACATGCAGCAATGGACGCAGGCTGAATCAAACCTGGTGTGCTGCAGCAAGGATACATAACCTCTGTATATGGAGCACCTGCTCTACCTACTGTACAGAAAGGCAACCTGGATATGTGCTTCTGTTTACGTTACACACTCGTTCCATGCTGTATGGTAGGTGAGTGTTATGGGGCTCCCTACAATACAGAGCAATCCCTAATTAAAATTGCATATTAATCCGGACATATGGCACAGCTCGCTAATAAAGGATCGGTTTTTCGAATCAAGTAATTTGGTGACAGCCGATCAAGTCATTTGGAGTTAAAATCAGCTGATTTAAATCGGCAGCCAATTGATCGGAGCACTCACCCTAACCCTAAAAGAAGGAAGTCTTTCCCAGTGACAATATATAAAGAATGCATTGTTCTTAAACTTCAATGCCATATGCTTAAATGTTACAAATGTATAGGTATCTGGCTAGCAGATCCACTTTAGGACCCAAATGGAACACCTAACAAGCAAATTCAGCATAAAAGTGGATTGCTGCACAGAAACAAATTATGTGTTTGTTAAGGGTTCCCAAACACTTTAAATCAGTGTTTTTTTTCCCCAATATATTAGTATTCAGATTTCAGTTACAATAAGACATACAGTATAAACACAAACACGGTTTCAAAACTCATTCTCAATTTCACCATCAAACATATGAGTGTAGTGAAAGCTCTAGAAAGCTCTAGTATTCAAAAAATATGGCGAAACCGAAATTTGGTTGGTTAAAGAATATGATGATCAACAACATCTTTCCTATTTGCTGTTTCAGCAGAGGGATTAACTCGAAATTCTGAAGGCCTCAGGGTAGATTTTTCACCTGGAGACAGCACAAGGTAGAAATCCGATTGCATAAAAGCTCTTGTCTATACTAGCTGCACTGGAAGCAGCATAACAGAGAGAATGAGAGTGACAACAAAAATGATTTGAAAGACAAACAAACTTTGAAAAAACATAGAGAATTATAAAAATATGACCATCTCTAGGCCAGCAGAGAAGGCTTTGTTGGCCTTAATAGCCCACCACTGTATGTGCTTCTCTTGACAAGAGATAAATAGTAACATGTTTTAGTTTATGACTCAGTGTAAGTTCAGAAATCTGAATGCATATTACACTCCCATTAAACCCTGGCATTTAGTGAAGCATATTCTTCGCAGACAGGTGTTTAAAATTATAGAAATATCCCACTGCATATTAGCTTTGTACTAATAGCACTATTGGTGGCTTTTTTAGAGCAGAAACATATAAGACAAATATATTTTGCATTTCCACTCTTCAGTCAGCCTGTTGAAGGCAGTTTGGCCAGTTGCTGTCCTCACAGCTCTGCTTTTGTAGATGGAGATGCTAAATATAGGTCAGAGTCACTGTGGAAAACTACTATCTCCATGGCAACATAAAAAACACTCTTCACACTGAAAAATGATATTGTTTGTTATTGTTTGCAACATAAAATACTTTCTGTACACAACATCAAAGAAAAGCGGTCTGAAATTTTGAAACTTTGTTTCAGTCCACAAATTAGCATTTTTCCTTAGATCCTTGTTCTAATTTTGCAGCCAATAATTAGACAATTATAAAAATATGGCTCTTTTTAACAGTCTATAAGACAGTCACTGAAATGCTCTGGAAACTATTACAAGCAAAGTAAAGTGAACAACCTCCCTGTTTTTGTTTGTAGGGTTGTGTGTAATAAGTTTTTAAAATATGGAAAATATTTAAAAGGGATGCTCTTTTAATGTGCAAAAGAGAAAGACAGATTCAGAGAGACTACGCAACCAACTCCTCTGACAAAAAAATATAACAGACAAAAAAAAAACAGCTAACCAGTTATTACGATATCTGAAATCAATTTGTACATGGCTATCTGTCACAAATAAAGAGGGAGAGGTTGCTTGAAATAAAGCACAGGAAAAGTGCCTTCCAATAACAAGTTGTGGTAAATTGCCAATTCATGTCCATCAGAATTATTTATTATTTAATGGTTCAATTAAGATCTAGGGTGTCAGTCAGACTTTGGTACTTCACTGCATGACACTTGGAATAATAATCATTAACAACAGTATATCTCAACTGCATTTGTGTAAAACAAAAAACTAAGCAGCATCGCAGCAGACAGGCAGGCACATGGCCCCTTACCTCAGCAGAATACATTATCTATTATGCAACACTGTAAGATGGGCTGTATTGCCAGCATAAAATTTATTTATGGACGGTGCCTTTAGTTGGGGTCTTGTTTACTGTATTCACTAGAAGAGTCCATATGATTGCCCCCTCATTTGGTATTCCATATCATATGTCATATTTTTCTGGAAGCTTCAAGTTCATGAGTTTTGGCAACATGGCATAGAACTGGGAAACATATGAGAGTAGTTATAAGAGTTGCACAGTCTTATTTAACCAATGAAATAAGCAATGAGGGGAAGTCTGCTGTGCTGTGCTTTAAGTGTCTTGGATGTTAAAACATACAACTTGCCCTGTAGTCTCATCTCACCCACCAAATCATCTGAAAAACCTTTTGATAAGATCACACAAATGTTGAAAAAGCACATAATTGTGACGCCACTGGTAGTAGCAGAACACTTCAGGTTTCACAAAAGGAATCAATCAAAGACTGAGTATGTTTCTGAGTACATGGCAAACTGAGGAGACTAGCGGAGCATTGTCAGTTTGAGGAGGGGCTGTCAGACGCACTGAGGGACAAGGCTTGCGTGTGAGCTGTGTAACGAGGGCAGACAGGAGTGTCTTCTGACAGGAGATAGACTTACACTGAACTGCACTGGAATAGTCATATCACTGGAAACTACAGCAAAAGATGCAGATGAGTTACTAGGCAAAAACACAGCAGCATGCTCAGTGCACAAGTTACAGACAAATCGATAAAATCACAAAACACAGCTTTGCCTCAGATGTGGAAAAAAAGATGATCCTACACACTGCTGGTTTAAGGATAAAAACTGCAGACAGTGTAATAAAAGAGAACACATACAGAAAATGTTCAAATCTTAATACAGTGATATTCAGGGAAAGGAAGGAAGACGGGGAAAAAATGCATGAAGTATCAAAGACAGACTCTAATGACCTAAATGAAGAGATGTTGTCCAGTCTTGAGTTATTTTCCACTGATGATGATAAAAATGAAGTGAAGTTACTGACTACTAAAGTTAATGGAGTACCATTAAAAATGGAACTAAACACTTAAATCATGTAACAGAAAAACAAATAAAAGTGAAATATGAGAGCCAAAGGTGCAACCTTGAGCTGTGTGTTCTGATGTATGGAGGTGTTCAATTATTTGGACACCAGTGGCTCAACATATCCACCTCAAATGGCATGAGACAAAAGCTATGCAGATTACCACCAAACAGAACAGTCAGCATGCAAAAGAAAGCTGTAACAGATAAAGGACAAACACACACCAGTGTTCAGAGAGGGCAGTGTGACCCTTAAACACATCAAGACATGGACTGAGCTTGAGGACAGGGCAAAAGTTTCACAAGGCACATCCTGTTCCATATGCCTTGTGTCCTAAAGGCTGATGGTTCTGGACCAGCCGTTGCTTTGCAGTCCCGGTCCTTGACATCTACTGCATGCAATTGCTTTCAAAATTGACAAAGAACTACTGAGTTTTTCATGGGGTGTGTAGAAGTTTGATTACTAATCACCAGCCCCTAGTATCCATCTTCAATCCCCAAGAAGGTATTCCAGCCATGGCAGTGGCACCCTTACAGCCCTGGGCTCTCTTTTTGAAAGCACACTCATACATAATCAAGTGCAAGAGTACTAAGCTCCATGGAAATGCTGATGTACTGTCTTATCTCCCATAAACAAAGTCTGAAAAGGTCATAGATAGATCCCCTTCCTGTCACCAGCACACAGGTGCAAATAGGGACAAAATATAATCCTGTCCTTGCCAGAGTGTGACTTGATAGTGAATGGATAACCAACACACGGAGACTACCAGCTACCAGAGTACTGTACCTGACAAGATTAACTCTCTGTGCCAAGGTCGTATTATGTGGGGATTCCATGTTGTTATGCCCCCAAAGCTCTGCCTGAAAGTGCCTACCTTATTGCATAAAGGACACCTTGGTGTAGTTTAAAATGAAAAGCCCTGCAAGAAGTTATGTGATGGCCTAGCTTGGACAGTCAACTTGCCAGGTCATACACAGGTTGTCATCAGACCCAGCGCCAACCCCAGCCACCATCTGTACACACATGGAAATGGCCAGCTACTCTCTTGCACCACATACATGTTGATTTTACTAGTCCTTTTTTGAACCAGCATTATCGTTTTGTTTCTCATTTGGTTCTCAAGTGGTCTGAAATCTTCCGTGTCAAAAAAACAACTGCTGCTAAGAAAGCAGGCCTCCTATGTGCCCTTTTTGCCTGCATGGGTTTGCCTTAGTAAGTGACAACGGCCATTAGGTCACAGGAGTGGAGTTTCAGTGTTTTCTCAAGAACAATGGCATAAAGCACATCACGTCTGGTCCTCACCATCCCTCTACAAATGAATTAGCAGAACGTTTCAACAGGCCATGAAAGCAGGTAGGAAGGAGGAAGTGCCATTGGAACAGAAGGTAGCAAATTTCTGTCTAGCATACAGAAACACTGTACATGCTACAGAGGAAAAAAATCCTGTAATGCTGCTCATGGGAAGGACTTTGAGGTCATGCTTGGATTACTAAAGCTGTACATGTGCAAACAAGTCAAAGAAAAACAGCGTTCTCCACGTCAGCAACAAAGGAGACTGAGAACCTTCACCTTTGGACAGAAAGTCCTTACCAGAGACTATTGCGGTCCCATCCAGAAATGGCAGTCTGGTGTGACACTCTGAGTGTGAGGCCCAACATGGTCCAGGGCAGATATGTTGACCATCTTCTGGATTCATCAGTTGGAGATGTCACTGCACAATACAGATACTCCTCTGGACTCAGAGAACACCCTCATGACACCACATTGTGCTTATGTTAATAGTGACACTCAAAATCCAGAAACAAAGAATCCTGTTCATCAGGGAGTGACTAAATCTAACCTGTACGTAGTGCCGAGGCATAGTGCCAATTTCACCTTGCCACCACCAAAGAGGAAGACAGCAGCAGCAGCAGCAGCTCCAGGCCGCCAAGCTCCTCCTAGGAGGAAACTGATATGCTGGTCCGGGAGGTCCAAGCTCCCAGTACCAGAATATATGGTAACGTAAAAAAAAGATGTAATGCGTCGAGGTGAGGCCGACTATATCTAGCCGGAACTTCTCAACCTCGCACACCAGCTCAGGCTCCTTTCCCACCAGAAAGGTGACATTCCACGTCCCTAGAGCTAGCTTCTGCAGCCGAGGATCGGACCGCCAAGGTCCCTGCCTTCGGCTGCCACCCAACTCACACTCTCTGGCAAGCGTTAAACATATTAATAGATAATCTGAAACTAACAAAGAGGTCAGAAACTAAAACTTAAAAAAAAAAAATTATTACTAAATAATTGTGCTCTTATGAAAAACTGTGTTTAAATGGTTCACATTAGTCAAAAGTAATTACAATAAAAAATACAAATATGTGAAACAATAAAATGTAATAAACATCTCCAAAGTTGACAGTCTTTCATGCAGAAAGCACACTGTAAAAATTTCGATGTAATTTTCAAAGCATTAATAGTTAAAGAGTTAGCTTAGACACAACTTTCATTAGTTACAGTTGTAGTGACCCCTTTGCCTATCAAAAAAGGTCACAATGGTCGCTGATGGATTGCTTTGATGTGTGACTAAATGACGGACATGTCCACTCCACTGGTTTCAGTTCAATGATGATTCATCTACTCAAAGTGCAATACGTTCAGTTCACTGGTTTCCAAAATAAAATGCAAAACAGGACATTCACTTTCCCTCAATCAACTATTTACCAATTTAGATAAAATAACAAAACGAACGATGCTGCCTGATTACGGTCACGTTCACAGTCTAAAACTGTTTGCCTCTGCCAACAAGCAACACCTGAGCCCAATCATTTCATTGAATATACAGACCTTTGGCCTTTGACAAATTGGCAACATTGCTCCCCAACATTGGTGGGAGGTTCAAAGCAACAGCATAAACTCAAATGGCTCTTACAACAGTAAAAGCTGTTGTCTGGGTTAGCTGTTTTTCCCATCCAAATCACTTTATTACTGGTGTGTCCTAGTTACTTGAAACTTCAACGTACGAAATGTGAAATTTCAGCATTGTACCTCACAAGCATGTTCACTTTCTCTCTGTTGGCTAATATTAGCTGCTAGCAAAGCTCGCAAGACAGTCGCATGTCAGTATGTCAACACCATTGACTGTATAAAACACTGGACAAACCCTCCATGACGTCACCCATTGGTTTCTGCCTGAGCAAAAGTGAAGCCTCAGAAATCCTGTCCTTAGCACTGCCATTTGCCTGCGCCTGACTCCACCCAAAGCTCGCCTAAACGACGAAAAACCAAATATGGGAAAAGAAGTAGGGTCAAAGGACAGACACAACACCCACTCAGCTAACAGCCCCCGGCTAGCCATCAACAGGCTGTCAGTCAATGAGGCCACACCCTAATTTATCCAAAAATAGCCAAATTTTAAGCTTAAATATAAAATAAACATATGAGTGTTAAAAAATCCCCCCCAAAATTTTTATGAGATGGTAGAGAAGGTGTAGACCAAAAAATATTTTTTGATCAGGCTGTAAATATGTTTATTTCTGCTCTTAAGTTGGCCATTTTAACATGGGCTCCAATGAGAATATGCTCCTTTTTGGAGCCAGCCTCAAGCAGTCAGTCCAGAAATTGCAAGTTTTTGTACTTCCTGGTTGGCTTCAAAGCGGAAGTGAGGAGTTTGCCCCTTGGTCAACACACTCTGTAAGGGCAAACCAACAGAGCGAGATCCCCAGGCTGATGTGTCCCACTCCATGAACAAGGCTAACCAACTATTAAACAATTAACAGTCAGCCTTACACCTAACGCTAGTTGAAGTGTTTGCCACACGTCATTATTTTGCTTTCTCCTTTCTTCTTCCTCCTTTCTTCTCTTTCTTTTCTCACTCCCTGACAGGTAGCTGCTCTTCATTTTGCATGATTGACTTTCACGTTACTTTGATTGATACACTTCAGTAAAGTTACTGGAAGCAGCAGTGCGACTAGGATGACATGGGACCTCTTTAGGGAGGTATCCCTCAAAGATGTCATTGCAATTTGACCACTGGTTGTTTGATGGAGTTAATGGGGTCGTTCACTGCGGTTGCTACATTACTGTGGAGTAAAGTTTGTCAGCCCTTGGGGGCCCCAAGCAGCTGCCTGCCTTGCCTGTTGACAAGCTGCGCCTTTGGTTGCTGTGCACTTGTTATTAAGTTCATCAGTGGGGTTCCTAAGAACTTATATTTTAAGTCATCCTTGAGATTTCCTGAAGATAATCTTGCAAAAAAAGCACAAAGCATAGTAGCTAATATCAGTAATACAGAAAGACAGGTTCATGACTGCTTATGTGTTTTGTGTCCCTTACCCTTGCATATTCAATCTTGAGCGTACAGCAACCAGCATAGATGTCAGCACCATTCAGAGCAGCTTTGGCCTTCTGTGCACATTGAACAGATTCAAACCTGTAGCAGCAGGGTCAAGGAAAGAACACGAAACATTCCAACACACAGATACATTAAACACAGTGTGACAAAGACTCATCACTCTTTAGGACAGCACGTGGTGATAATACTAAGTGAAGCACTCACACATGGTTTTACACACACAAACAAACATTGTTCCCTTCAGTTATTATGGTGAGTGCACGCACCACTAAATTACAGTTGTACCCTACCCAAAGTTACTGCAGTATAAAGTAATGTTAAAAGAACACACATTATTTCAAGGGGTAGTAAGTCTCATTGTTTTATTCATTTTATCGTTCATTCCTTTTTAATAGTGTTCTCTGCAGTTATCATAAAATGTTGTTCTCTTCCACAGTTAAAATGTTTCAAACAGATATATGGCTGAAAGCTGTCAAGTAGAAGTTAAGTAGATCAGAGGTGATGTCTGTGGATTAAATGGTGTGTTTTTATTAAGAATATCTGAATAGGAAGTGGTAAATCATATGATCATTTTGTTTGTCAAAGTTAACAAAGTCAGTTAAAAGATTGTGAATATTAACACTAATTAATTTAGACAGCAGTTGGTTGGTTTAGAGGGAGGAGCTTAACGTGCTCACGAGAGGCAGTCTGAAGGTGACAGTGAACTGGATGGGTACAGGAGAACTGTTAATGTGCTGTAATTATCTTTTCATTTTTTTTATTGTTGCTTTGAAATGCCCCTTAACAGTGTAAATAAAAGCACCTTGATCTTCTTGCAACCCAAGCCATCTCGTTATCTTTTTTCCTATGGACAATTGACCCAGCCTTTTTGTAACATAGAGCATGTATAAGGCACACGTTTTCACTCTTAGACAGTAAGGATACTCCACCATGGCCTGGATTCCGTTTCTTTTGAAGATGACAATCCTCAGAACACTACCAATGGGGTTACACACTGTATACAGAACATCCTGACAAAAATAGCAAAAAAAAAAGAAATTCAGTTTTCACCATAAAAGGAAAGTTACTAATGGTGCATTGTGTCCTATTCTGCATGAAGTACAAGCCTCAGGTCATTCTGCACTTCATGATGAAAATGAAAGTACTCGAGTTGGTAAGACACATCTTTTCTAGGGATTTAGTAAATAATTCTCCAAGACTCTAAACTTATTTTCTAGAAATTCTATTTTTAGTTACAGCTGTTTGTTTGACATTTAGGAGTTTTAACCTCAAAAAGGGCTTTTGCAGTTGTTTGTGTTTTATTACTCATGTTACAAAGAATACACCAAACACTACAACACTGAATACAGCGATAGGTTGTTAAAGTTTGAAAAATCTCCACCAACAGAAAATTAACCAGGTCAGATGATGGTGCTATAACAGGAGAGTTATTCACAAATAGATTGCAAAAGAGTGAGAGATCCTTTATCAATGCAAACATTTTTTTAAAAAGTCAGTGTGACAAGCTGAAAAATCCACTCAATTCAATTTTGCATTCTTTTGTAACATTTGGTAAAGCTCTGAACCAACTTAGTGGTTGAATTTAGCCAGAAATTATCCTGATTCAGTTTCAACAGTGTTTAAGAAAATTGTGGGTAACAACTGGCTGAAACAGAAGCCG
>JAQNCA010000003.1:397345-419469 GCA_029783725.1 Acanthurus tractus | reverse complement strand
AAGTGCTGTGTAGGGGGCCAAGAGTTGAGATCTCCAGGTCGCTCTGTCCTGAGATGCTCACCAGAGTGCACAGCAGCCACATCAGCGTCAAGGCCGGCTACAGACGGGCACGCGAGACAATCTACTGACCCAGAATGCAGCGCGAAATAAAGGACTCTGTCAGCAAGGCACAACATGCAATGAGTAACAACTGAGCAGCAATAAGAGAAAATGCTGAGCCATGAGCTGCCAACATGCTCCTGGCAAATTGTAAGTCTAGACCTGCCTGGAAAGCAAACTTGCAATGGTGAAACACTAACAGAGGGCATGGACAGCAGCCCAACCTAGCAACTGATGTTGTGGTGTCTGTCAGTCTGCCGGGAAATCCATGCCCCCTCCTCAAACTACTCCTAGTAGGCTCTGCAGTAGCCTCAGACGCTCCACAAGCACTGGATGAACCTGCTGTACCCTTCTCATCTCACTCCCCTGTTCTCTCTTGATATGGCCATCAAATTCAGCCTCCTAGAAGGTTGAACATTAATTTGACAAGAACCATTTAAGAGGTGTCAGGTTCACGACATTCTTATATTGTTATGTTGCTTATACAGTTATGTTTGACTTTGTGGCGGTTTAGTTATCCCTAAAATGTGAGGGCAGTCGAGTGCAAAATTTAGGTTTGGAATTAGCGAAAGGGGAGAGTGCAGGCAAGGGAGAGACGAGAAGAGAAAATTTCTCTTAGTTTGCTAACGTTAAAAGTAAAGTAAGGCTTTGTTGTTGAGTTCAAGTTTATTTATCGACTGTGCAAACTGTTGACTCAGAGCTATGAACTCCTGATTCAGACATAAGTTTTAGCAAACTGGCTGTCTGGCTAGTCTTGCTAGCAAATGGATAGGTACCATTTACTTAGGGTAACCAGATAATATCTACTAATAACAACATAATATTGTTTATTTTAAGGTTAGTGGAGCAGACACAGTTATGTTTGCTGATCTTTAAGGATTTCAACGGAGAACACTGATGTACCGCAGTTTTATCTTTAGCTTAGACTTTTCAGCATTTGATTTTGGTTTTGGAAAGGGAAAGAAAGATAACTGATAATTATTACCTGGAGAAGTATGAAAGAGATGCACAAGCACCCCAGGCACAAGTTTAACCATGACTTACTTGTAATCCACAAAACCAGCCCAAAACATGAAAGATAAAGTTTATGGACCACAGCCACACAGTTGACGACCTTGGGCTAGAGATGGCTACTACTACACTATGATTGGTCTGTCTGCAACCCATGACGCTACTTAGTAAAGGGTACATTTCAAATTGTCTGTTAAAAATAGCTAGTACTTTACAGGGACCAAGCTGCACCTTACAACAAAGCAACGAAAAAAACCTGACTTGTCAGTCTTTCACTCTGGTGCAATAGTCAGTAAAAACACAGATACAGCAAAGGAGGACACAAAGACAATGAAAAAGCTTCAGACCTTAGTCTTATGTTTAGATGTTCCTTACAGGGCAATACAGATCTATATCTAAACTTAAGACTCAAGTTTGAAGCTTTTAATCTTCTGTGTCGAGTCTTCTTTTGTTGCATTTGTGACAAAAAAGCTACAAAAAAGCTCTTCCAGTGAAAAGAAAACTTAGCATAATTTAGGAAAATTAAGGCAGTGCCAGGAAGCTTCTCCACTGATTTTGATCACCTTTTTCAAAGTAAAATATTGTTATCCTAAATTTCTGTCTTTCAGCTCCACCCACTTACTTCATGTAGAGTTTTGGTCAAAATGTAGGCAGAGTTGCTCTTTGACCTCACATTTACGTTTGGCTTGATTGATGTGACTATCTTGACAAGACTAGTGTTTCTATATTATTGTTATTAACAAATCATTAAAAATTTATTGTCAACAAACTCCATACAAGGCCCAAACCAGTGACAAATTTCTCATACTGACAAATATTATGTGTGTAATCTTATATAAAACTTTGGTCTCTAGTTTCTAAAAAACAATTGCAATGTATCCCACCCAAATACAAATAGGTTAGAATATTATTGTATTTGCAGTAATCTGTGCCCTAAGCTTTTTCTTTTCCAAGCACAAACATACATACCTGTGCCAGGGAAGTGCTGCGCCCTCTATTTGGTTCAGTGGAAGGCATGCTTCTTCCTCCTTTGCTGTTAGAACATTTATAGCAGCTCCAACGCTGTTGCAGTTCTGTAGGAAGGCCCAACCCACAGTCTTTCTGCTGCAGACACTGGGAGTGGTACAGATGGCCACAGCTGACAATGCAAACACATGTATACACGTTAGCACTGGCTAATAGGTCATGCTTTTTCATAGGGTGCAGTGTTACAGTTCACAAGAATTTAATTTCAAGTAATTTACAAAGAGATCGACTTTGGCCTGTAGACAAGATGAGCTGTGTTCCATGCTAGTGTCTTGTGTGAACTGCCTCAAATTTACCAGCAGGTGGTAGAATTGTTATATTTGGATGTGTTTGCAGTCCTCCTGAAACTGATACTGGAAGTTTTAATAACGTAATCACTTTGGAACTGATTAATACTGAAAGTTTTGTTTTTTTTTTTAATGGAGGTGCTTCAATCTTGATTTACTCAAAAGCGGAGATCTAAATATTACAGCTAAATATTCTGCACTCCGGCTACTTATATCCCCTTATTTATAAGCCGACAAGAGTGACCAGTTCATCTGTCACGCTTATGGATAATATCTTTAGAAATTCTTGTCTCAAATCTCATTTGCAGGAACCGCTATCAATATAAAAGAGTATTCCAGAACTTCCGGGAGAGTTGAGATGTCTGCACATCTGATATCTGCACTTACACCTGCTAGGGGTGAGGAGATTATTTGCATTTTAAAGCCGAGGAGAAAGACAAGAGCCCCTCTTAAAGCCTGGCCATATGCAGCAGTGATCACTGCAATATGCAGCTGCTATACCCATAATTACACTATTGTTGCATTTTCAATGACATACAAGTCAAAATGCCAATATCCAATCTGTTTGCATAGGCTAAAGATGCACTGGCAGATATCTGATTAATATCTCATTTAATTCCACATATGAAGGAGGCCGAATCTGATCTAACAATATATAATTTCATGCCCTTTTTTTCTGCTTACACGTTCATGTAAAAAATCTGATCCGTGTCACTTCAGAGGGGAAAATTGAAATTGGGTCACTTAAACCCTGTACTGTAAATCCAGCCTTAGAGGCATAGAATATGGATCACAAACCCTTACCATAGCTGAGAAGGGTTAATTATTTAACTGTGAAAAACCCATTATCATACGAGTACATCATGAGCACTGCCACATAAAATACAGTAGGTCACTAGGCATTGGCTATTTCCCCCCGCAACATTCAAAGGCAGGGTAAAATCAATGCTGATGCAAATAACTGCATTGTATCCTATTAGACTTCAATATATAGAAATAAAATTAAAGGTCTTATTTTCTTTGTAAAAGCAGTAAGTAATACAGTCCAGTTGGGTTCACTGTGATATGAGATAAATATTGCAATATAATAATATAATAATGTAGGTCTACCTGGAATAGTGGTGGCAGAGGAATATGTTTGTGTTGTTTGAGGGGAATTTCTTTCTAAATGTAAGCATACATATACAGTATTGACTTACTACTAACTCTTTTCTCTGCTCTGCTTGCATCCACATTTGCTTCCTGCTGCTCGCTCTCATGTGCTTAACCCCACATGGTACTCTGCCCTAGTCATTCTAGTTTTATTATACTGTCAGATGGTAGCTGCTAGGTCACAAGGATCACAGCAAATAGAGTAGAGGAGAAATGGCAGATCGTAAAGGTCCAATAAACAAAACAAAAAAACCCAAAAAAGACTGAATTTTTAGCACCTGTAACCTTTTCAGTAATACTTTTACTTGCATGTTGAGCTGTTGTATAAAGTACACTCCTTTTCATCACGATTGTGTTGATAAACTAGCAGGTCTTACTCCTGATAAAATAGGAAGACAAGCAGCAGGGACTGAGGTGAACAAATGCAGCAGTACACTGCATTGTGTGAGAATAAAACTATAATCTTTTCAACATTCCAATAAACTTGTGTGATCATAAAAAAAACTATTTTAAAAGTAACTGCTTTTCCAGTGTAAGTCAATATGTGTGTAATTAAAGCAGTTGTGAAATATACTGTTTCCACTTAATACTAATATTGAATGAATGAAAAAAAAACAAAAGAACACAACATCTTTGCATGTAGTACAGGTACAGTACAACATCAACACTGACCATGATCTCAGTGCTTTAACTTTGAAAAAAACATTCGCGTCTATAAAACAATGTCAAAAAGAAAAGACTAAACTTTAAAGAAAGTCACTTATCTTTTGAGGAAGGAGTTAAAAATACCACCAGTGTGCATTACCTGAACACAATGATCTCTTCAGCTGAATCCTGCCTCCTCTTGTACTGCTGGAGACATATGTTACAGTAGTCCTGCCGTGGGTGGAGGCCTCTTGTGACAGCAGTATGCAGATGAGCCAAGGACCAGTGGAGGTCATGGTTCAACAGACTTGTGGTTGTTTCAAGTAAAGTCTAAAACAGAAAAGACAGCATTATTAGAGGTCAATCTGTATTTATTTTGTCAAATACAAATACATGAACATATAGCAAAAAAGTTCGGCTTTTAGCTGAAATGAATGTTTTTCATCAAATAAAAGTAAAAATAAAGGTCTGTTTTACCGATGCCTTCTAAAAAGGGCCCATGTAAAAGTCACCTGTTCAAAAATACAGCAGAGGCTGCACTTCCTGAGAAAGCTCAGAACACGAGGTTTCATATCCAGTCCTCCAAATTACATAGTGCAGTAACTTGCAATAGAAACCTCATCAAGTAACTCATAACGCAAGTGAACAGCCATACAGTGCTTTACCTGTTCATAGCTAAAAGTGTCCAGCATACCCAGAATGAGGCCTTGGATCTCTGCCAGCTTTCCTTTCCCATAAACTGGGTCCTGATGGATGAAAGTATGCATACAATAGTACATGCCATGAGTACACGATTATAAGCATTACTAAAATTTCATTACTATACATCTAAATTGCACATATTTCACTTTTTTTGTATCTGAGGATGAATATTGCCTGTTTCTCTCTCTCTCTCTCTCTCTCTCTCTCTCTCTCAGTAACTAAGTTTCAGATGGTAATATTTTTGCCATAAAACATAGATTTTAGAAATTCAAAGAGAGAGAACATCACAAAAGTAGCTTTATTACCTTAAATATTGTCTGCAGCATACAAAATATACAGATGTATGCAGCTAGGAATTATTCTCAGGAAAAGTTTTCAGTTATTATTGATGATTTTAGAAATTATACTTAAAAAAAATGTACCACTGGAAAGCAAATGGTAGGTAAGATAAAAAAAGACACTCAAAACCAAATTAATACACACCTGAAGTATTTGCTGGATAATGGCAGGAAGAGAAATGAAGCTGCTCATACAGTTAAGAACCTTCATTGTCAGTTCCTTCAGCACTGAGACACACAAACAAAAATAATTTCATATCTTAATCAACAGGGAACATTTGGAGATGTGTATCCATTAGTAGGTCATGAAGATTATGACACTTGACCTTGACATCATACAAAACATATTAAAGCTTTCATATAAAAGTCTGGTCTCGTGTTTGAGTCTAGTGTTTTCTCATTTTTTTTTCATATAAAGCTAATAATTACCTTAAAGTGAGTGGCACTTAATTAAAACCCTCTACTTGCTTTCTGAATTTGTTGAGTGTATTCTGGTCATAAGTAATAGGTGCTTCAGTAAAAAAGGCATAATATTATAAATCAAAACCAAACCAGTTCAATTACTTTACAGCTGATATTTCAACCATCTTTCAGTCATTTCTCTTTAAGTGTTTAGGGAATAGTTAATAGGGAAATTTCAAAGTAACTAAATTAAAACCTATCAAAAAGGAAGGAAAGATGTAACCTAATATACATATTTTTAAAATATTGCCTTTTTAATGTATGCATTTAGTGTCATACTTCAATTTAAAAAAATGCATAATGGAAAATTATTAGTTTTTTGTCTGTAATAGCTAAATTCATTTCAATTTAATTTTATTGTCAAATCAATGTTTCCACATTTTTGTGTTTTTTAGTAGTGAACAACAAAGACCTACTAATACTGAATGCAAAGCATCATAGTTTTCTTAAAGAATGGTGAAAGATTTTGTGCCAGATCAGGGCACATTTGTGTAGTGTAGCATGTAGTAATTCAAACAGTTGTGTGTGTGTGTGTGTGTGTGTGTGTGTGTGTGTGTGTTTTATGGGTACCCTCAAATGTGTGATTGGCATTGAGTCCCTTCACTAGTTTTTGAGAGGCCATCATGGCCTCCAGAAGTGGGAACCACAGGACCTATAGGAAAAATGCAATGAATGAGCAAGAAGACGGTGTTTGTCTTTCCCTGACCCTCCAAAGCACACATAGACCCCTACCTCTCTCTGTTGCTGGTAGAGGTTCTGTGAGCTTCGATGACACAAGGAAATGATGTTATTTAATGAATCCTTTACTCTCGTCAGAGTTGATTCACTGTCTCTCTCCTCTTCATCGATTCTTTCATCTTCAACCCCTCTGCTACTCTCAGTGGTGAGGACATTCAGTTTGTCCTTCAGTGTCTTCAGAGAGATTATATATTTGTGACAATTGCAGCTACATAAAAAACAGCAATGTAAGGCAAGAACATTTACCAAATATTGTATTCACTATAGTTTAGTACTTGTATAGTACTTGATATTTCTTTTATTATTTACATTTTTTAATCTCCTACTTTGCAGCTGAAAATAATGCCGAGATGTACAGTGATGAGTGTGGATATCTATGCAACAAATATTTCAGTCCTCGCTACTTTAGAGATCTTGCAGACGTGTCACATTGTCAAATTTGTAATAATCAGTGCATCATTTAAACTAAATAACGATTACTTCCTGGGTGTTTTGTAGCTACCTCTAACAAGACAGTAAAAGCTCCTTGAACGTCTCCCTTCTTCTCAAGAAGATAGGCCATAGCCTCATTGTGGTGGTACTTCTGTGTCAGCTAGTGAAAAAGACACAGAAAAAGATGATAGAGATGAGAACACAGACTTACAGATCCAGGTCAGTAGGTCTCACCTGTTACTTTATCACCATAGTACATTGTATAGTGCAATTCCCTAAACAAGTACATTTTAAGTACATGATTAACAATTTATTTTAGATAGACATTTTAGAGCCATTGTTTTACATGTTTTATTCCCACATGAGCAAGCACTTGGCGACAGTAGCGAGAAAAAACTTCCTTTTGACAAGCAGAAACCTCGGCCAGATCCAGACTCAGAGGTGGGTGGGATCTGACGGCACCGGTTGGGTTGAGAGAGAGAAGGGGGGGGCAAGAGGGAGAGGGGAAAGAGGTAGATGGAAAGGGGAACGAGAGCAAGGCCAAAATCTAAGATAAATCTATAATAATAATAATAATAATAATAATAATAATAATAATAATAATAATTGCTCTGAGCATCAAGCAGAGCCACAGTGTAAGGCACAGCTAAGATCAGCAATCCTGGCGCAGGTAAAGTGACTTCATAAGTGATGCGTATTTTACCAAATGAAACAAGGACTGTGATGGGTTTCTTAGACATTTAAAACGTTGAAAAAGACTCCCATGAAAAGCAAGTTGAAAAAGGGGGTCGGTTATTTTACATTTAGGTGGCACAATGCAATGCATCCGTGCAGGCATGTGAAAAACTACTTCTGCTGGTTTTGCAACATGGACTCTAAATAAAGCCATTAATTGTTTAACTCTATGTAGGTATTTAAGTCATTTACACAAGTATATGCAGTGCAAGTAAATGCAGTACAAATAATAAAAGTAGAGCAATTATTACTTGTATGGCGTTCTCCATTCTGTAGTGTTGGGAGGTTTGGAGAAAGCTCAGGAGCTGCTCAGGGGCAAAACGGCTCAGTAAATCTAGCAGAAGCTCATGGAGCTCATGTTCCAGTGGGAGGATGGTCCTCAAATTATGGCCTTCCCTAAATATCAGAGCAGATGAAAGGTGAGTTGAGGAGAAAAAAAAGAGAAAACAGGGAAAGGAGGATGCAAATTAAGGAAGAAATGTAAAAGTAAAAGGTAAGGAAGTAAAGCATTTATTAAAACAGTGGTTCCCAAACTTTCTCTGCAGGGCCTACCTTTGGTACATTTGGCTTCAAGCTGTCACAAGCTAGCAATTTAAGACAGACAACACACTGCGATCTCTCCTCAATACTCACTGTTGTACAGGTGAAGCCAAAGGCAAGATATGTGACATCACCTTTTTTAGTCTTTACGTTGGAAAGAAATTGCTTTGGAAGCACATTTGGTGATGCTTCATCCTCTGTTTTGCGTTAACACGGGAGCCGTGTCAAAAACATGTCCATGTTATGCTGGCAGTGTCATTTACTGATTGATTGATTCATTTCACCCACGGCAAATGCTCTACTCCCCCCTTAGGGGGGTGCCCCCCCCCCACTTTAGGAAACACTGCATTAAAACAAGCTTCATGACATACCTTTGCTCCAAGAGACAGCTGACGAACCTGAAAAGTAGGTGGTCATCCTAGCAAGACAGGGAGAGAGAGAGACAGAGAGTGTATTGAGGTATTCAGTTAATAAAGTAAATCAGTTCCACCAGTCTGTTGCAATATTTTATTGTGACTACTACATCCTACAGTCTTGGGTGTAAAATTGCGTTTATAAGCAGGTATGTCATAATCTTTTATATAATCTGTGTTGTGTCAGAGACATTTGTTGCAACTCATCCTTGATGAAAAGGGATATCTCATCCTTTCCTGGTGTGTAAATTACATATTTGCTCTGCCAGGTGGGTTACTTTCTGCTGCTGTACCAATGCACAACTACTTGAGTTCAAAACACATAATTTCACTTGTTTGACTCTCTAGAGATACTAATTTATATCACCAAATTTTGAAGGTACTGCCTAGAATAGTCAGTCTATACTGATGCTTGGCAGTTGTAATGTTTATTATGTTAACCATTTTTGTCAAGTGAGGTGGTTCTCAATCCCACTCTTAGATCGTAGTGCCACTGCAGATGGGGCATGGCTGACCACGTAAAAAATGACATGAATTTGAGTTAAATTAATATGATTTATAATTGAAAGAGGGTTTTTTTAAACTTGATGATCCTATCATGCTGATTTTTTATATCACAATCTGGGGGGTATAAACTAGATTCAGCTTCTGGGGCATGCCAAAAAATAGGTTGTTCCCACTTGCCTCAGAATGGCTATCATCATACCTGAACTTGAAAACTTTTGTAGTGTCTAGCCCAAATGACTCCCAGTAACACACCAACAGATAAACCACAGGGTCACCTCAGCTTTGAACGCTTGCATATGTAAATATAGCTCATGCACAAGCTAATTTTTTTCTAGATTTTCAGAATGTGGTCATTCAGATGACCTATTACAACCATCCTAAATGCCAATGCTTAATTGGGAGCTTTAAACTTAGCAAACATATTATATATTGAAATATTACTGTATATTTATGTCAAACTCATGTCATCATACCATGTACTTTATACAGTATTAGTTAGGTCATATTGTGCCCTTTATAGAATAGGTAGGATAGGTTTACTCTCTTTTTCATGTTATTGTACCATGCACTTTATACTCAGGCAGGGCAGATATAGTGTCTTTGGTTGCAGTTACTATGAAATATGGTAATTCAATATTGTGTATTGTGTACATATGCATCATGTGCACCATTTATGCACTATGTCATGTTTATTTTTTATTTTTTTTGTGAGGCCTATGAATGGAAATTAGCTTTCTGCTAAATCTGGTGCACTCATCCTTTTTTTTCTTGAAAATGATTAATGTACATGCACGCTATCTTTTTAAATTCAATAAACTAAACTAGATATAGGCTTTACCTGCACTCAATAAAAACAGCCCTATCTCCATTCTTGTACAGAGATAGAGATATTGGGCAAAAATAAGTGCAAGTACAAAAACAAGTAAAATAGCTTTCATATAGAGTAAGCAGATCTAAAAAAGAGGAGTTTTAAGACAGCACTTAAAGGTAGGGGAGTCAATATAATGGATGGGCTGTGGGAGAGAGTTCCAGAGATACGGGGCTGCATAGTTTAGGCTCCAGACCTCATAGATGATAGATAGACAGAAGGTGTAGCAAGTAGCATGGAGGAGGAGAACCTAAGAGTATGGGGTGGTGTAGGGATGTAGGGGGACAAAGAATTTTGGAGGTGCAAGCTTATGAAGAGCTTTAAAGGTGAGAAGGCGAATTTTATAATTAATGCAGTATTTGATTGGTAAGTAGTGAAGCTGTTTAAGGGCAAGGGTGATGTGTTCTTTGGATAAGGTTCTGGTAATGATACAGGCAGCAGTGATCTGAACCAACTGCGGTTTATGGATGTGTTTAAACTTAAGACATGAAAGAAGTAAATTACAATCAAGTGAGACGTGACCAGAGTGTTGATAAGGATGGCAGCGCTATTAGGTGTGAATGATGGGCAGAGACAAATGATATTCGGTAGGTGGTGCAGGCCGAGTGATATTGGGCTTTAAATAATTATGTTCTGTGGAAGATGTCATCAAGACTCTTCACTTTGGGATACAAGGAATACAAGTGAATACCAAATTTCTGATATGTGACCGAGAAGTAGGAGATAACGAGCAGAAAATTATTCAAAAACAGAGCCCTGAGGTAGTTTTAACTTGAGATTCCTGTGATCTGAAAGTTTTTAGTTTGGCATACTCAGTGTGGCTGGAAAGATATGATATAAACCAGGAGAGAGAGATGCCAGTGAAACCATTAGAGGCTAGTCTATCTACAATGATGGTGTGTGAGACAGTATTAAAGCTGTCATAATCAAATATGACATGAATCAACACCATTATATGTGTTGATATTCTCTTGATTTTGTTTGTTTATCAAAAACTATGTAATGTGACAGTGTGAGATTAAGTATGTGGTTTAACATTTTTTTTTTTTTTTTTCCATGGTTTTCCCAGAAATACTGCAATCACTGATAAGGGGCATTTAACAGTGCACCAGCAGGCCTGAGAGAGTTAGGAATTTAGTTAGCTATGCATAAAAATGTGACACCATTATTTTTAATGAAAGATGTTTTCACTTTTCTAATGGTTTCTGTTTGTGAAGAGAATATAAGCGGAGTACAGAGCAGGCTAAATTTTGTCTCTTTCTGAGAGAGTCTGGTTTGACTCATGTAACTTGGCTGCTAATCTGTTTTCATGAATGAAACTCCACTGCACTCAACTCTGCACCTTAACTTTTGTGACTTTTTTCCTGAACTTTCGAGAAATTGAGTTTTTCCTCAATTTTATTGGAGGGAAATTTTGTTTAACGTTGGAACAAAGTTTTGCGTCATTTACTGGCCCTGACCTGGATTTTTTATCCATCATGATTCAGTAAATCATTGAATTGCAACTGTAGGCAACAGTGTGCAAGAACCTCCCTATGTTTTGATTGTTGGCTTCTCTCCTTTGCAACTGTCCAGGTGTGCAAAATTTTTGTTCATTTCTCAGAGGTTTTGTGAATACAGTTCGAAAACTGGCCTTTGTGTTTACAGTTTAGAGGAAAGGGTAAAAGGTGTCAAGAAATTTGTCTAAACAGTTGTGAAAATCTGTAAGTTAGGTGCCCTGTGTTGGTGCACGTGCTTGATTTTTGAACCACAAAACAAAAAAACAAAAACAAAAATATGCCACTGAACCATGTGGCACTGACACTGGTCATATGTCAACACTGGAAAATGCTTCCTCCTTTAATGTTAAAAACATTTCCTGTTAGAGTGGATATAAGACATGGAATTTTTATAAATCCTTTTCTTGTGCCATTTTTAAAACAAAGAAGAAAGAGGAGATAGGACAAATTCTTCAAACAGGAGCAACGTTGTTGATTCTCAAGGGAAAAATTCAATCTGCTCAGTAAGTTTAAAACTGATCCTCAGCAGTTTGTAGTGTACAAAGTTTTTACTAAATATTTTTGTATTACTTTTAGTTGGTAGTCTGTGCAGATAGCTGGAATACTGGTACTGATATTACATGATAAAGATATATTATAACACTGTTATTTATTTTGACCTTACCTGAAGCTCAGAGATGATTTGGTGCACCTCTTCAGTGTAGTGGAATGCCACTAAATCAGCTGACTGTTTTGGGTCAAGGGTCACCAGTTCCTGTAAAAATATGTTTGGTCAATTTGTTTGCCAGTGCTAACACAGCCGTACATAACATTGGCTTGAAACGTCTTCCTTAATCTGTGTACTTTTATTTGTAAAATCAATATATACAGTAGTTTGCTCATTCAGCCTTGAGTTGACCAAATGCAACTTCCTCCTTTAGTCAGTTTAAGGCTGCAAGGCTGTATTGCTGTATATGCTATATAAAAAAAAACCCCACTATAATACTCATTAAATACAAAATACAAAAAACATTATGGATGATTCTAAACAAAGCCGTTACTGTTACGGTTATGACCATTATCAACAAAACAGGGGTATGAGCATGTAAATCCCCTCCATATAAACTGTGTTAATGCCTGTCTGTGTATGTACAAACCTGAATGTGTTGGAGTAATTTGTCCTTGATTATTTGTTTCTCCTTATTGCTGTATCCAGGCATGGACAGCAGATTGTGGACATAATTGAAGATTTCCAGCTGACACACGCATGTACACACAGGAACATACAGACACACACACACACACATCTACCAATTAGATTATAATTGTTTCCAAAATTCAAATATTTGCAGAGTCCACCACATTCTATCGACAGTAAAAGGTAAAGAAAACACGGACCCTGAATAAGCCGCCATTAAGATTTACTTCGGCGTAGGATGGAGCATGTCGACTGAAGGGGAGTTGGGATTGAAACCCTAACCCCTTTTAAATTAGTAGTCGATCCACTCTTCATTCTAAACGCAGCTGCCCTATAGTCCAAACAGATGACTGACTCATGTATAGATGCATAGAATCCCAAATGTATGTTACCTTTCTGAGGGGATCTTTCAAGTAGCAGTCAATGATCCTTTCGTACAGATGTTTCTTCTCATAAAGAAATTCACAGATTTGGTAGCTGGCAAGATGAGGACACAACAAGACATAAAATTGAGGCAACAAAATGAAATAATCAATACAGTAACTCGTAACTTACTTTACAAATGTTAAACTTTAAGTTTGTCTTATTGCAGTCCCTAATGCTTTTTACAAATAGTCATGTCCGTAAGTTTTTAGATAGTTGACACAGTGGATTTGAAATGAACCAATTTAGATTTGATTTAAGTGTAGACCTTCAGCCTTGATCACAAAAACAAAAACATTGATAAGAGTCCTTCCCTGATCACATCTATGTGCCAATATTCAGCCATATTCATATCACCACCTACTAGCCACAGGAGATGACTCCCAATTTCCACATGTCATACTTTGATGAACTCCTCCCACAGAATTAATCTAAACAACTTAAAATTTGGTCTGGGCACATCTTAGAACTTCGTGATGAAAAGCTATCAAAACCCTCTGATTTTGATTAACAGTTTGGCTGTGGCAAGGCAGCCATTTAAAGCGTTTCGCCATGAAAAAAAGATTGTGTTTGAAGGTGAAGAGATTAGCTTAATCTTATCAGATGTGCCAAAGTTGTCACATGTGTCAATTATCAATATCTGAAATACATTTCTGTAGTCGGCAGGGCCTAATGGCGGTGTAGTGGCCCCGACAAAATTTTCCATGTTTCATTCTTGCAAACTCCTCCAAGAGATTTTATTAGACCCACTTGAAATTTGGTTTATACACTCTTGAGACCTTTGTGATGAAAAGTTAACGAAAACTCTGGTTTGCGATTGACAGTGCAGCTATGGTGTGGCAGCCATTTTGGCCAATTTACCATGACACAAAAATTGCTCATAATTTTAATGTCCAAACTTCACATTGTGTTAAGAGTCCTGGCCTGAACCAAAAGATAAGAGATAAGCTTAAACACCTTGATGATGATATGGTGTGACTCCTGTCCTACTCTAACAAATGCTATTACCATGGTTTCATGTTTTGCCAAGACAAAGGAAGCTGTTGTTTGTAAATCTGGACATGACACATGTGCCTACTGAATTTTATACACATATCGAAACAAACTGTGAGGTTCAGTTTGTTGAAATATTTAAGAGGGCACTGTTTACTAATTGAGCCACGCCAAATCCTGACACCTATCTCACATAGAAATGTTTAATAAACTTGTATGGTAAGTTAAGTTCAATTCTGAAGAACCCTTGACCCTCCTTTTTGGAACTATGACCTAAACTTAACAGGAACTTGATCATTTCAATTGGAATTTTTTTCTTTTTTTTCATGTCAATATCTAGTTCTTCAATGAATTATGACAGACAAAACCAGACCGACTTGTAATTTGGTTGGTGCATTCTTAAGACCGATATCATGAAAAGTTATCAAAGGCTTTTGTTTTGGAGTTATGATAAATGGTGTGGCAACCATTTTGAGTGCTTGCTTTGAAAAAACAAACAAACTACAATGTACATTGTCCAATATGCACCAAAATTAAAATGTTTTTTTTTTGATTTTTTTCTGTTGTACTTGGTAAACCATTAAAAACAGATTAAAGAAAAAAAGGGAAAAAAATAAATAAATTGTACAGTGTTTGCATATGTTGATCATAAATATTAATAAAAAAAATTGAATCTAAATGAGGTCTTTAGGGTTAGCTACTCACAACTTGGCCTTCTCTGCCAAAGCCAACAGCCGTTCTTCATTAAACTGGACAACGCCACCAACTTGCAGCAGCTCCAGCAGAACCTATACATCAGTTACAAAAAGGACCAGTGACATCACACAATGTAATCCTTCAAGAAAATTACACTCCACAGACAAGACAGCTTTTATAATTTATGCACATATGTATGTGGCTATAAGCATGTAAAAATAGCAACCTGCTGCCTTTCTGTGTGTCGGGAGTCATCTTCTAGGCAACACAGGAACTCAAGAACCTGAAAAAAACAATAAAGAAGATGACAACAAAGATAATGCCCTGTAGCAGGTTGGCTAGTACTATATATACAACCTAAAGGGATGTAGTAACATAACAAAACAATGAACAAGACAGGACTCTTGTGAGAAATATTATCTTCAGGAAGTTTGCCTGAGAGTAGTTATGAATGTAAGCCAGATACTTTTTGAGGTATTCCAGTTTAGGACTTTACAAAAATAGGGCACATGCAACGATCATGTCATCTATCATCTATCATCTATTTGACATCATTCTCAATATGCCCTTCCTTTATTCTTCTTCTACTTCTATGTCTCCTTCTTCTCTTCCTTATCTCTCCTCTGTATCTTCTCTTCTTCCAGTAAATGTGTCTTCCCATGCCTTAAAAACATAAACACGACTGTGCAACACTTCAGAGCCCGAAACTATAGAGCAAGGTTACTAATTTACAAAGGCAACTTCAGGTGTAAAAGAACAAAAAAAACAGAGCTCAGTACCAAGAAACCCTGGAGATCATTTTTAATTTTAGAAAAAAAAGGGGTTAAAGACACACACAGCTTTTTACATCAGTGAAGCTGAGGTAGAGCAGGTGAACAGCTTTAGATTTCCAGGAATCAAGGCCATATACTCCTTTTCAAACCAACAACTAGTGCTGTTCCTGTTCATGCACCTTACTTTGAGCTGATAGAAGCATTTAGTAAACAACTAAATTGACTTCTAAACTGAAAAGACTGGTTGCCACCTGGAACCAAAAAATAACAGGTTGGAGCTTGAAGATAATTCTTGAGTTCTGCCATCTTGCTATAACTGTCTACCTCTGTTGTACCTAGCACAACACCCTCTATTTAAGGTGCATCCTCCACTCACACCACCCACTGGATCATAAACTAGGTGTTATCAGGACTTTGCAACACAGAGCCGATAATGTATCAACTAATACTTAGGCCAAAAGGAAAGAACACAAACACCTGAGAGAAGCCCTTAAAACCTGTGGTTATCCCAGTCGGACCTTTGAGAAAACAGCAACAAGCTCCAGAAGGAACACCAACTTGGGGAGGAAAAGAAAGATCAAAGCAATAACATAATAAGTCATGTATCTGGGGTATCTGAGAAACTCAGAAGGATATTTAACAAACACCACATATCTGTGTTTTTCACACCTGGCAACACACTCAGGCTGAAATTGGTACACCCCAAAGACCGTACTCCACATTCACAGAAAAGTAACCTGGTGTATGCTGTCTAATGCAGTGAGGAATGCAATGATCTATACATTGGCGAAACAAAACAAACATTACCCCAACACAGAAGGGCTAACACCTCAGGTCCAGACTCAGCTGTCCATTTACACCTAAAGGAGATGGCACATTCCTTTGAGGACAGCAATGTTCATATTTTGGACAGGGAAGATAGTTGGTTAGAAAGAGGAGTAGAGGAAGCCATTTATGTGAAAGTGGAAAAACTGTCTCTAAACCGAGGAGGGGGTCTGAGATATCACCTTTCTCCCATTTACAATGCCATCCTTTCATCCTTACCGAGGAGGTTGAAAAACTTAGCCTCTAAGAACAATTAGCTCTGGGGGACCCTAACAACTGTCACTCACGACTGGCCTCATGAGACTCCAATCACTCTAACAACTCTAACGACTCCAAACGACTGTCGTTACAACAGAATGGAGCACTACCTGAGCCACACCTATGAGCACTAACCATCATTAGACACCATTGTACTTTGGAAGTCCTCCATAGAGGTTAAAAACCAGGGATCTCCACCAGCCAGTCAGACAGGCCTAGCCTAGTCTGATGAGCATGAACTGATGAAGCCCCTTGGATGAGAGGCGAAACGTCTTCACAGACATATTACTGAGTCCAATTGCCTTCGATTTATTGACCAGAATAACCATGACCTGGATGAATGAGAACATTCACAGATCCTTAATTTCAATGGTTCCGCTCAAAACTGATGGAAACACAGCTGTTTTACTAAATAGAACAAAGGTCCAAAAAAAAACAAAGCAAACATTTGAACAAACAAAACAACTTTAGTGGAAAGGGTAAAACAGAGAACCTCTTATGGACAGTCAAATAGCTTATTGAAAAATAATTAATTTATACATTTCTGCATGGTGGAAGCAGGAACTACAATTTTTTTTTGTTTCACAAACTTGTCATACAAGATTATATTAAAAGCAAGTTTAGTTCTGCAACTAGAGTTGATTGAAGTCAACACTAAATTCCAAAAACAGAACATGTTTTAGGAAACAGATTACGTACTTTGATGCCAAAAGTAATTGTACAACATACATGAAGACACAACAGAAACATTGCCTCAGAGCTTAGGTCCACCAATCACCGAGCTCCATGCATTAAAAGCTTAATTAATAAAACACAGATAGTGAGTAATTCTAAAATCTGTCTATGGCATGTGCAACTGTGGGGTGTCTGTGGTTCAGAATGTCAGGCAGGTTGTCTACTAAACACCATTCAGTGGTTCATCCTGACTCCCCCAGTCTTTGAGTTGAAATGTCCTCAGGCAAAATACTGAACCCCAAATGCTCCTGCTTCAGTGTGTGAATGTGTTTGTATGAGTTCTTGATGAGCAGGTTGGTACTGTGTCAAGAAGCCACCTGTCATCAGTATGTATGTGTGTGCATGTTTGCGTGAATACTGCTTTTGATTTTACCTGAAGTAAAATGTCCACTGTTCCACTAAAGAGCTTCTGGTGGTTCAAAGCCTAGGCAAGTGCTACATGCTTTTAGCCCATTTACTATTTACTAGTACTGCTTACTACTATGCACTAGTGTCTACTCTCACCAGGTCCTGATGGAGATACTCAGAAATATATCCATTCAGAGATACAAGAAAAGACTCCAGCAAAGTTTCTGCCATGCTGGGAAAAGCTGAAGTACCTGAAGTACCAGTTTATAGATTTTTTTATCTGACAGCTGGATATTAAGAGAGCAGCAAACAACTTCAAGTGGCTGCGCAACAAAGTTAAAGACAATGGATAAGGCGAGAATCTTCACAAGACAATAAGTCTTATGTGAAAGGTAAATAAATGAAAAAAACTTTGATGAACAGGAGAAAATGTATGTGAACAGCAAGAGAATGCTTTTAAATACACATTTTCCACATCTCTCTGCATTGTTTTCTAATATTTTTTTTAAGTATTTACCTATTTAATACCTTGGCATTTGTGGCTGTACAATACTTTCTTGTTTTGAACTATCAGGATAATCTTATCTTTATAAAATACTTGAGGAATTTGGGGGATCTGATTGGTTACCTGATCAAACAGCTTCCTGTTCACAAAGAGCGTGTTGTCTGGCTTGGCCAACTGGCGAGCCAGAAAAGTGAAGAGCCCACCCACCTGGGAAGGAGTAAAGTCTGGGTTGTCGACCATAACCTTGTAATCCAGAAAGATAAATTCATAAAGACAGAAAGTGTAAAATTAGTAAATAACATCTCATGAGTCATTTAAGACCAAATAAAAGAGGCATAATGACACAATGCTTAATGCTGTAAATGATTTGACAAATTCGGGATATTGTGTAATAACAAAAAACTTTCTTTGATACTTATGCTACATATGGTGACCACTGTATTTTGTGGTTAGTGCCACAAAGTCTTATTTCTGTGCAAGAGGGCATAGCCAAAATTTTTTTTTTTTTTTTTTTGCTGGATGTAGTTTAACTATGTCTGATTTAAAAATGTGAGCCTTTCAATTCTACACAATGTCTTTCCTATCAAAATTATGTGAAACAAAAATAACAGAAATAATTTTGTGATTTTTACCTGAAGTAAGATGTCCACTATTCTCTGTTGGTACTCAAGGGCCTGTTTGTCATTCTTAAAGTCTTCAAATGTCTAAAATAAAGGCAAAAACAATTCTTACATAAGACTGAGTACGACGTATAAGGTTATATTTGAGCACCAAAGATAATTGGCTGTGAAAAATACATGTAGACATAGTAGACCCATTCCCTTGAAGCTCTGCCCATCAATCACAGAGCTCTAACGCAAAAAGCCAAATTAATAAAAACTAGAGAATGAATAATTCTAATAATTTTATTTGAGGTGAAGTAAAACTATGTTGTGGCTTTTGCTTAGATCCACTGGTGTAGGAACTGTGTAGAGATGCCACCTGCCCTTAAAAGAAGTATGTGTGAATGGGTTAATGCTGAATTGTGTTATAAATTGCTTTAGGTAGTTTAAAAGACAAAACTTTTCAAATATAATCTATTTCTTGGCTTTCATCTTTTCACTCCAATATTACAGATTTGAAACATTTACAATTGCAGTTACCTATGGTACTTGACCCTATATGTTTTTCTTTCAGCCTGTTCAAATGAACAATTAAGGCAGAATTATTAATTATTAACTACAATTCAGTGGTTTGTCTTTCCTTTAACGGTCTTCAACTACTTATGTGGCTTTGATCACTTTTGTGAAGTCCAGAGCCCTCCAGTAGTGGCTCCCAACTTGGAATTTGACTGATTGCTTCAGTTAAACACAAAAGGGGTTTGAACCCTCCAATTGCTGCTTGCAGCTTTCTTTACACATTGTGATCATAAAATAAAAATACTGACTGTTGCTGCTTAATCATTAGTAATAATCAGTGCTGTTGTTGGCTGTAAAGAAAGGTGTATAAGAAAAGAGCGATGAGGAAAATTTTTGAACAGAATGCAACAAGTCGAAGTTATCTCTGCACTCAAAGGTATTTGGCAGTAGCATGAGGCAAAAAACAATAATACATAGCACTCTAGAGCTCTTCCTTCTCACGCACACAACTTGGATAAGGGCAGTGGTTCCCAAACTTGTTTTCCAAACTATATTTTTAAAAATTATACACAAAATATATTTTTTACACAACCTTTATTGTGTCTTCTCTCATATTACCCAAATTTGAGAGACACAAGATTAGGGGACTAGCTGTAAGGATGAAAATTAAGAACATATAGTTAATGATAGGATGACCTGAATTGTTTATGTAGGTCAGATAAGTGACAGGTCAAGTCATGACCTGGTGCCAGAAGTCTAGGACACAAGAACTGGCCATTTGAGGAATCGGTTTGGCATTTTAAGTGATTCCATATGTATCTGCCTATACATACTCTGCATCTTCACAGAGAGTTTGTTCTCTTCTCTCTGACTTATACTGCATGCGCTAAGTTTGGAGAACCCAGATCTGTAATTAAATATTGTTACGTTGTATCCTGTGTCATCTCCTCTTTTGGGACCAAGACTGCAATCTTCATCATATCACTAGCTGTATTTTCACCTGAGAAAGAAGTCCTCTACAATGCAAAGAGGGTCATATAAAAAAAGAAACCTTGAATGTGGGTTCTCCACATGTGACTTCATATGGAGTGGAAAATACTCTTGGCAGATTACAGTCCAACATTGGTACTGATTGGTGCAACATACTAAGAAATAAATATTTGGGCGAATTTAACCAGTTAGAAGCTTTGCTTTACAAATATTTGTCATTTAATCAGTGGCAGTTTTTTCTTGATAAATTAAATGACAAGTAAACTGATGCTGCATCTGAAGTTAATAAAAAAGTGTCAAAAAGGAATTGATTCGGATGAAAGACCTACTACAAGACATTCAACAAATGATCACCCAGAATTTCAACCAAAGCATGACAAGAGTTAAAATAATAAGAATTCTTACCATGGCAAGGACATTAAGGAACTCACGGGTATCAAAGTGCAGAAGTGTACGAATGAATGGGAAAACTTCTTCCTCCTCTGACATGTCAGCTGAATGGAGACGAATAAGGAACTCAAACACCTGACACACACAGACACATACAAAGCATTAGACGCATCATATATTAAGGGTTGTTACTTGCCACTTTTTCACCCATCAGCACATCAACACACATACTCCTAATATTTTTAATCAGGCTCAACAATTGTGACAAATTGTGCTGTTAAATGAACTGGGCAGAAACAACAGTGATTGACAAAGAAGTATACATTATTTAGTATCAATCCCAAAACAGTACTTTCCTTTTTAGTGAAAAGCCTGTAACCTTTAAGGGATAGTTCAGATATTTTGATGTGGGGTTGCATGAGACGCTCAGTGTCTTACCTGCTGTAGATAACAGTCAGCTTGCTCTCTCACTGGAGAAATAGCACAGTAAACCAGCAGAAAACAGAGCATTGTATTGCTATAAATGGTACCAATAGCAGCATGTCTCTGAGCCATCAAAAAATCCACCACCTAAAGTATATATGTCCCTTTACCTGCCTGCCACAATTTCAAAATCTCTAGTGCTCTACATTCCCATTGTCCAGCTATTTCCTTTGGGAACTATATTCCTCAACTTCACAACATCCGTGTTCCTATGCACAGCCGCACATAATGTCAAAATATCCGAACAATGCCTTTAAGGACATATAATATTCTTCTTTTGATTGTTCATTAAGGCTAAAGGAGAACTATTAAAAAAGCCTCTGTGACAAAATAAATATTTGCTGCCCAACAAAACCAAACCCTATGGTGGCCCTTTAGAAAACATGAGGCCAAAAAAGATAAATAACTTTGGTGTATTTCATTGCACAGACTGCAAAACCCTTGTATTAATTTAAGTGCAGGAGAGCAAAGAGACACAAAGATGAAAAAACAAATGCTCAGACACACATTCTTAGACACACACACACACACACCCAGTCAAACAGACGCACACACACACCCACTCTGTCAAATGCAATATCGACATACCTGGTTTTTGACTTGAACCACGAGGTCTTCGGGAATGTCTCCTAATGGATATGCCCGTCCCGCAAGACAGCAGCTATATTTACAAATGCATTATTGTAACAAGCACACACACACACACACACACACACACACACACACACACCAAAATATTGAGGGTTTACGATAAATATTTGTAAAACATAAGTGAGATCTAAATAAATATGAGTTAGGCAGACATTCCAGAGAAAGATTTCTGTGACATAGACAATAACATATTTATGACAATAGTAGTATATATGTGTGTGCATCCCCCTCTCTCTCTCTCTCTCTCTCTCTCTCTCTCTCTCTCTCTCTCTCTCTCTATATATATATATATATATATATATATA
>JAQNCA010000003.1:381882-397245 GCA_029783725.1 Acanthurus tractus | reverse complement strand
GTTAAATTAATAGTTATCATAGGACTTAGGAGGTTCTTCATTGGGTGCTGATCCAGTTTTAGAATTTTTGTGCTTAAAAAAAAGCTACATAGAGCCTGCATGAACAGGGCCTAAGTATATACTAAGGAAGTAGAAGCAGCGTCATAGATAGTTTAAATTTTACACACTAATTGGTCATCTGACAATTAATATCTCTTAGAGTCTGCATGTATGGGACCTAAGATGACATTGATTTGTTGTAAGTATATTTATATAGGTTATGTAGGACAGGGTGCAAGGCAGTTGTTAAGCTTAGGGAGCTATTCACTGAGTCTGTTTCTTGTGTTTACCTTAAATTTTGATCCGAGTCTAAAATTCAAATAATGAAAAACACTGTCTCTCTCGTTTTTGATAACAAGTAATACAAGGATTCATATGGTCCTCAGTGTTTTATACTTCTGAATAAAATAACTGCTAGTGTTATTTTCCTGTTCACGTTTTGAATTTAGAAGTTTATAGTGAGCATTTAATAGTGAATAATATGTAATGTTTCAAATGAACCAAGATATGTTAAATCTTTCCGATTTTTTTTTTCCAGACAGACTTTTTCTTCATTTTATGTGGTCTTCAAATATGACAGGCTGAGTGATTTTGGTAAAAACTTTTGATTTTGTGTTTTATGCCATTTGCAATAAAAATTTCATGAAATAGTTCATTTGCATTTAATGTTAATGGTTCAAATAATGTCAGGCTGAATGGTCGGCCCCCACACATTTTCACCTCACCAAATCTGGCCCTTTTTGTTTTCTCATCTCTAACAAGATTTACCACAAACATGATCCCTCTGCAATGTAATCTGTCTCATTTAAGTCATTGTCAAATGGAATTTTGAGAACATTTCTCTGATTTCTGCAATTTTCCTCTCTGCGAATCGATTTCTTCTTGAACATCATACCAGTTTTTTTAAATTTAATGGGGCAATGTCATAAACATTGGACCTTAGAGCCTGCCAAGATAACACATCCCATCAGGAGAACACTTACTCCTGTTTATTTTTTGCTGTTTATTATCTGAGAAGGAAACAGTGAGGGCGCACACACGAGCAACAAAAAGCTGAACAAAAACAACTCAAATCAGCCATCTCTGACCACTGCAAAAGGGAAAACCACATTATGGACTCGGATGGAGCTAAAATCATCGGGACAGAGGACAATAAACACGGACGCTGGATAAAGGAGGCAACTGAAATTCTGACACGTGTCCCCAGGACAGTCAACTGGTATGAGGGGGCTTTTTTGCATTCACACACCTGGGATACTGTATTGAAGAAGTCGGACTGTAGATGGCGCTGTCCTCCTACCTCCACCAGTGAGAAAACAGTGCCAAAAACCTGTGTAAAACAGCTGACTACACATGTCACAGCAACACCACATGATCACTCTGAGGAAGACTGCAGGTAGCAGTTGAAACTGTCAGCGGTGAAATGCCAGAGGGGGCATGTGTGACCCCCAGGAACATGCATGGCGAAACTACCGTTTGCTTTTTCATTGCCATACCAGAGTAAAGTGCAATTGCACATCTGCTACAGTATGTGACAGTGGCGCTTTCAGCTGCTGTGTCTTGGGTGATCACTGTTTAGCACAGACCTGGGCATTTTTATGGCCCGCGGGCCACATCCGGCTGGTTGACCTTCCCTGTCTGGCCTGCGTGCAGTAACTCACAAACAAGAAATGTAAATGAAAACTAGTATACACTATGCACGCTATGCTGCTTTTATTTTGAAAGTCTTTTATTTATGTGGCGCGTGTGCAGGTGGCATGTGCGCGTACCTACAGACCCTCAAAATATCAACTCATGAGAAAAAAAGAAAGATTCATACCGAATGCCACATTTTTAAGAAAGTATGGACTGTAAAATATTAATTTACAGAAGTTAAGGGAAAAGATGTGTGTTTAGTTTGTGGCGCACAGGCTGCTGTGTTCAAGGAATATAATTTTAACCGGCACTACTGACCAAACACGCAGAAAAATACAAGAATTTGTCTGATGAAAAGCGAGTGAAGGAGTCTGATACCTTGCTGGCTAAACTGTAAAACCAACAAGGATTAGAAAAGTGAACAAGAGACAGCCAAAGTATTTATTTCCTCTTGTATTAAGTTATGTAATTGCCTACATTTGCTACTTTTGGAACATGTTATCCTTAAGACTACAGAGGCCGATTGACGGTACCAAAGGCTAGGCTAGACTAGGTTGTAACTAAGGCTAAGCAAAGGGTGTGGGGGGGTTTCAGAGAACTGATTATGATTTTTGAAAATTATAAGGGCAATTGCATGATTTATTAGATGTCTCCTTTGTAGGGTTTGATTCAAGCTGACTAACTAAGGGATTCAGACTACTGCTGCTTTAACAGAAGCAGTAAATTTGTATATTATGCTTTAAAACACACCGGATTAGAAGGACATTATTCATACAAACAAAGTAAAAACAAAGCATTGGTTCTCAACAACTTGACATATCATCAGTAATATAATGCGTAATTTAATTTAAATAAATTGTCAGAGGGACAATGACAACTGACCTCTTAAAGTGATGTTGCTAGGGACCGTTTCCTGTTTTCTGTTGAATTGAATCGAAAGGATGCAGCAAACTATCTGTGAATGCATATGTTGATGATAACCAATAGTGCTTTGCCTTCCAGGGGACCCGATGTGTTAAATTCAAAATTTGTACACTGTTATTTTGTAATAATGTGATTAAGACTGTAACTGTCTCTGAATTTTGTGAACTGATTCACTTTTTTTCTCAATTCAGAGCTAAACTGAAACCTCATTTAAGCAAACATGGGTCTACATGTTTTACCTGTAAAACTTTTCTTAATAGCACAATAGTTTACCTGAAAGCCAGCTCAAAAACTGATCCTCCACTGTCATTGCACACTGCAAGAGTTGGGTCATCTGTGAACTGGAAAGAAAAAAACAGGGAAACAACAATGGACACTAATAAAATGACAAAAATGAGAGCTTCTATCAGTGCAACAACAAAACCAATCTGTGTGTGCGTGTGTGTGCATATATGTCTGTGTGTGAGTGTGTGAACAGGCATGCACTTACTTTCAAATGCAATATAGCTGTCCCTGGAGGATGGGCATCATTGATAGTTCTCAAAAGCTTCCCATTTGCAAGATCCCACATCATAATCTTAACATACAGTGAAACAGAGGGCAAGAGAATGACTGTTCAGTACAACTGTCTATACCACATTATATAATCATTTCCAAGTCAGTATAATTCTGTGTTTAAAGAAGTATTTAGATTTTAATTTCACTAAAAGTACTAGCATCAAACTGCAAAAATACTCCATGACAAGTGTATGTCTTGTATTCAAATTTTCTATTCTTAAACTCCTGTAAAAGACTGTTAGTATATGCAAAATGTACTTCAAGAATGAAAACTAAAAGTACTGACTGTGCAGTGAATAACTAACAAATTTTGCAGGGCCATAATAATTAGTTGTTGAAATGATGGAAAAGTTTTTTGTTTTTGTTTTTTTAATAAACAAGAGTTTGAAAATTAGAAGTAATACATTGTAAAATTTTGTTCAGATAGTTCGCTGAGTCACACAAACATAATTTCATAACAGTGTAACATTTATACTGGCTCAGATACACCTGTTTAATGATGTGTGTATTATGTGCTATAGTACATCACAACGACATGAAGTATAAACTTGCATGTCAAATCATATTTCTTCAACAACCATAAACACAATAGCCAAAAAGCAGCATACCCTAATTCCATACCCGACAACAAGCATTTTCTTACTGTCTGTGTGAACTAACTCTTGTAATAACAGTTGCATTGTGTACCTATGGACTTTTTTTGCAACTATCATCTCTCAAAGCACCTCTTCCACTCATTAGTACTACCTGCTACGGATCAAACAACACCATTAAGCCATCACTAGAAACCCTGTTGAACTTTAATCAGCACTGTCACTCAAAAGTGCTGTGTATGCCTCTTACTGAACTTCTTAAAAACCTTTATAAACAACCCTTATCTGTTATTGTATGTATATGCCTGAATATACCTGTCCTTTGGCAAATCCACAGAGAAGACGTGAGCAATTATGGTTAATGCTAAGGGCAGAGACAGCACCAAACTCTGCTCCAGTTGCCTTGGTACCCAGACAGAGCCGCAAAGCCTGGTTGGTATCTGGAGACAAAGAAGAATAGGACAGATGCAGATACAGGAGTAAAGACTTATGCAGATACAGGAGTAAAGACTTATAAAAGGTGGGGTTGGTAAAATTAAGGGAAGACAGTTGATGATTTTAAAAGCCTTATATTAAACAAAAATTAAAAAAAAAACATGTATGGCAAAATACAGCACACCGGCACCAAATGAGGAACAAGAGTAGAAATTTCTAATAGCAAAATCAAGCAACATGGCATGCACCATGAGGCTAAGCCAGACTAAAATGAACATGAAAAGTGACATCTCACAGTCAGTTAAGTTGTGAAGAAAATGAAAAATATCAAATGTAAGTAACCCATGTGACAAAAATGTTCATACCTTTTCCTGTGCAGGCATCATTATGTCAGCGATTTAAAAAAACATGAGTCAGGCCTCCTGAAACCTCATCCCCAATAAAACCCACGTTAAATCCCATTCAACATCACAGTATGAGCTTTAGACTTGTTCATTGCGTATCCATAGTTAACAACATCTTTTCAAATATTTTTAAGAGAATAGAAAAGAATACAATAAAATTAATGGAATAGAATAGTCTTTATTTGCCATTTGCTTAGTTACATGCATATGTACGTTGAACATGTACATTGGACATGTATGTTCTCTTTTCTTATACTGAACTACAGTCCATAGGAGCATATTTAAGTTAACAGAGGAACAGGTATTGGGGGTTCCCAGGTGTTCAAGGGTGGAGTGTAGAGCAAGGGCCACATTATTGTATACAGATCTGTTTTTGGGTAGGCAAATGGAAGTGGGTCAGTGGTTCCCACTTTAATGTAGTCTATAAATCGAAGCAACAGTATCTTCAAGCACTTTATTGTGACACTGACTGTTAATCCTTGATGCAGGTTGTATTCTTCTTGGGAGCTGGTATAATGACTGGTGGATTTAAGGGGCAGAAGACGACAGCCTGGACTTGTGACATTTAAAGTGTGTGTATATACATCTACTTGCTCAGCAGCACTCAGAACTCTAAGAATATATCATGCCAGCTGACTAGCTGGGGTTAACTTGTTGCAGGGATATCTGAAGAACATGGTGGTCCAACTTAAACTGATACTATGGTGGTTGCCTGACTGAAAAACCGTGTCCTGTCCCCTGTTTTCAACTTGGACATTATGGTTGAACCACAACTTCTAGTAAAGAAAAGACCCAAGAAGGGCTGAGAGAGTTTTAGGACTGAATTAGATGTGCTGTAGCACTCTTGGTAGGTAGAGGGATGCGATATTCCTTTTATGGTGATTGTAAATGGACGAAAGCATTGATGTCTGTACATGGCTTGACAAAAGCTGCAATATCCCTTTACCACTCTGATGTGTCATTGTGTAGCTATCCTGCAGCAAGGTTGCTTATTTAGTACTGACTAAGGTTAATAAGCCTTTGACACAACGGGAAATCCCTTCGGTACACTGGCTTTCAACATGAAAAAGCACTATCTGTACAGCGCATGTTACAGCAAATGCAAACTGAATATTCTCCACAGCTGCACCTTCACATTTAAAGCACTTAACTGATGAAACACACATTGACTTTTATTTTAAAGCAGGCTAGTCAAATGTCAGTTACTTAGTTTGCCTAGCTAGCTTTCCACTATCAATAACCAATTTTCAAGGTCTCTTTTAGCATCAGAAATATTGTAAAGCAGGTGCTTTAATGTTTTGGTTTGTTGACTAATCCCCTACTCGTCAGATCTCCTCACATTTGTCGTATTATAAGTGAAATGTCATTGTGTCTGTGTCATGGATACAGCTTGAGGCCTGCAGCAAAATGTATCTGTATTGTCCCTCCAACAGTATTTATTTTTAAAAGGCAAAACACCTGGAACACAGACCAACACAGCAAGCCTAGTTGCTGCCATATGTGAACATGATGCAGCAGGTGGTTGTTGGGCTGGGCGGGTGTGTTCTGGCTACCACTGTCAGGGGCAGGAGGCACCTGCTTTTGGTGGCGTTTAACCCTGGAGGAGGGGCACAATTTGAATGCTGTGTTTCCAAGCTGCAATAAACAATGCTGCTGATTCTAACTTTAAATTTATCTTGTCAAACTCCAAGAATGGGACTTTTAAAAATAATTAGAGTCTTTTGTCAGTATGAACACTGTCTGAAAATTACTATGTTACAATTAAAAAGTCAGGAAGTAGTGAAAGATCTTTGACAACAGGTTCACGAACAAAATCCTCAAATGACCTGAAGAAAAATCATATCTTTAAAAAACTGAGAACTCCTCAAATTTTTTTTGAAAGATGGCCATGTATATTGCAAGTGTACACTATGATTGGAATCATGATAATGTCAGTAGAAGTAGTGGTGAGAATAAAAGCATTTCCTTTGTACGACCAGTTTCTATTAACAATGATATCAATTATGAGTAATATTTGCAGAGGCAGTAATCTGGGTTTGGATAGGAATACAGACTGTGCCAACTTTATTTATATAGTATCAAATCACAACATAAGTTGTCTAAAGACATTTCACACAATCTATAATTTAATTTATTAAAACCTAACAGTTAGCTGCAATTCTTACACAGTTATAATTCATGTTTTTTTCTTCATTTTATAATGGTGGTTTCATTACTTATATGGCCCTTAAGCCGTCAATGTCAGATGTTTTATCCTTGAGCCAAAAATCTTTTGTGTGTGTCTTTGTATGTCTTTGTGTGTCAAAGAGTTGCAAAGTGGCAAAGTTTAACATAATGAAATGCTTTGCCCTCAGTTTAGAAACAGCCTCAAGGTTGAGCAGTAGCTGGGCGCTTATTTGTAATGGAGGACATGAGACAAGAGGAGCTCATAAAAATGGAAACTCATAGTTATTACAAGCAATTAATTTGAAAGTTAGTTCAACTTAGCAAAAAATTGTATTTACCTTATTGTGGTAAAACACCCCTGATGTCCAAGCTGTACCAAAAATCAATAAGCTTCAGAAAGTTTGAAATAAAGGTTTAAACATAAGCATACATTATTGTTTGATTAAGTCTGATCCAATCTTTTCAAAGTGATAAGGTGGCGGGGAAGTCTGGTAACAGAGGAGGAAACTGTTACTAGAGAAGAGATAAGGAGGGAGTCAACTCGTATCTTAAAGGTCCTGATTACGTGAGTCAATAAAAGCCAGTGAGTGAGCAGCTGATGTGAAAAGTAATTTCACCACCACATCCTGCCTTGCACCTGGACCAACAATTTCTCACATCGAACAACTTTGACTTTTGACAAGCTTTGACTTTTTTTTAAACTAAACTCTGCAGATAATCAAAGGTAAGTACTCTAACATGTTGTATAATCTATAACTTTTAGACAGTGGACAATGATTCCATCTCATCTGTATTAATATGCAATGACTTTGACTAATATTGTTAAAAGAATCATTTGTCAGTTTACCTCACATTAGGTAGCAAAGGCAATTATTGTCTGAATAAGCAAAGAATAATGAAAACTAATAATTGTAACTATACAGCTACATCAAAGCACCAAAACATTCCATATTGTATGTTTAAAAAGTTCGTTTGCATTGCTGTCTTTTATCTCAGTACCTTGTGAGACATGGATTTGTTTGACCCATGGGTTCTTAAGTATAAGATTTAAGATTTAAGATTTAAGATTTAAGTAAAGCAACACAGGCGAATGTGAACAGTGATGGATAAATATTGCAGCCTTGTAGCCTTGTAATTGAAGTAATCCATTTTATTAGCAGACAACATTACTAAATGTTGGCAAGTTCTCCACATTATTTGATCTAATTAACGTGATCTAGCTGGAAGTCTCTTAAAGAGATGCAGATCTAAGGACCAGATAACAACCTTTTTAAATAAAAAAAAATCAAATTCTCTTATAGGTCTTTACTGATTTTAAGTAAGGAATGGAAGAGTAACTGAGCAGGGAAAGGGAGTTGATGTTCTTTTAAAACACACACCCATGTCACAATTTATCCTATCAAAATGAGAACAGTCACACCATCAACCACAGCTAATCAAATGACAGACAGCAATACACATTAAACATCCATAATACACCTATAGTATTAGACAAAGATAATTTACCACTTTCAAAAAAGAAAGGAATAAAACAATAAAGATAGGGTATAGAGATTCTTTTAAAAAGGGTAGGCTCTTCACTGTTGGTAGATCACTGTACTATTGTTCTTTAAAAATTTCAAGAATGGACAACAATTACATAATCACTTTCTGATCTCTGTACAGTAAAAACAGACTCTCTTGCTACATTTGGGAGATAACCTTTCTAACCCAGTGTGAGAGGGAGAGATGGGCAGCGTCTTTTCATCTAAGCAGGAAAGGTCATAGATCCTTTTTACTGTTTACTGTTTTTAAGCTTTGAGGCTTTTTTATTTAGTACACAATGGGCTACTTTTTATTTTACTCTTTTTCCACAAATATATGGAAGACTCAAATAGGCCTGCATAGTTCTGTGTTCAATTTGTCAACCATTTTTTTTGACATTCTACAATTTCAGAGATGCAACAAACTATAGTTTTTGTATATAAATCAAAACAATATAGAAATCTTCATAAGCTGTTACAAATACATATATATATATATATATTTTAGCTCCATTTTAGCTGGTGAAAGAGAGAGCAAAAATCACCTCTTGAAAGTAAAGGTTGCAGAACCCTGGCCTAAATAGACTGAGGAAACATACAACATACATCTTTAGATTCCCCTCTTTTAATTTATCCCTCGATAGATGAAATAGTCAATCACCACCTCTAACAGGAGACATGTTTTATAAAGTTTATCAGATTAGGATTAATTATGAAGCATTTGCTTTATTAGATTTTATTTAAAAAGCTGGAAAAAAAACTCTAGTTCAGTAAGGGTTTCTCATGAGAAAGTGGCTGGTTTTGTGACTCCTCCCCTCTACAGTCTTATAGCATCTGCCTATTACTGCTGCTACAAATGGCAATAGCAAGCAGCTCAAAAAGGCAATGCTGCTTGGTCCCACACTGTAGGTCAAAATATTTTGACTAATGACTCTTTGTAACCACTAAAGCTGAAGAACATGTAGTTTAACCCAGGAAGTGTCATGAAAAGATCCTTCCATTACATTGTAATGAAAGGATTTAAATCATTAATATTATGTCAAATGTTGAATGACCACCATATATGATCTGCTTTTATTTGTTTTTAGTTCTAATTCATTTTGGTATGGTAATGGTCGGTAAAAAGCACAACTAAACACACTTGTTAACTTTGTTTAGTCATTGTCCTTAAATAAAGATACAAAATACAGATACTTGATTTAAGTTCTTGTTTTCAAATTCCACTTATGTCAGCTCCATTTCATTACTCACATGTTGTAAACATTAAGTAGTACTTTAATGTCATCAACCTATTCATTTGGTATTTAAAAAGTTTTTACAGGATTATATGAAATAAACCTAAAACTATATCTGCCAATTGTCTCATTTAATATAATTAATTCAATGGTTTTGGATTTCATGAAACCTTTTAGGCAATTCATGTCTACCTAAACCAAAGGACTTTTTTATTGAAATCAGAACTTGGCAAACAGAGAATAGTACTACTTGCCTAACTTTTTTAAAGCTAGATAAGCCATTGTCAGGCGTGATGTATGCTGACTCACTATCATGGCTTACTGGCACACCTTGGTAAATGGAACACAGCCAGCATTATTGGCATTAGTTCAATCAGTGCTTTTCCAGCTTTCAGTGTGCTTACATGCATGTAAGAAACCAAGTTATGATCAGCAAAACGAAGAAAATGATAAGATTAGAGGGTTTAAAAGAAACCAGATGACCATGTTAAGTGGTTACATTACACAAGAGCTCAAGGTGCCGGTTGTGCCGCCACCTTGAACAAAGAAACTAAGGAGCAAAATGACGTGTAGATGTGTTTGTGGGTTAGCAGAGAAGAAAGAGAAAAGCAGAGAGGGGATGCTCAGGATCCCTGTTAGAAAACAGTTGTGGGTGGACACAGTATTCCCCTCCATGTCCCTTAAAGGCAGGGAGGTGAACCAACACTCATCTACCATTTACTGGTCTTTATTCCAGTTAGAAATGTGAGTTATTGTGAACACATACACAATGACACAGTCTAACAGAGCAGACACACACAGTCAGTGTAACAGAATCTGTGTAACGTGAAAGCACTTTAACAAGCAGCAAGCACATATTTATAGCAATAAACAGGACTTGGCAATCTGTTAGCTCCAATCCCTACAGGAATTGAGCTAAAAGATACAGCCTTTAATTAAACTGTCCCTGTCCAGTTAAAAGCGTTTTACCTCTGACTGCTCAAGATAGCGATGGTAGCGTGTTTAAGTTGGTCAGTGAACTCCTGTGATATCAGGGATAGTGAGTTGCCTGCAGTTGTCTGCAGTAAGACTGTCTGCCTATTCTCATAGGCAGTGATGGAAACAGCGGAGAGTCAACCCAGTCAAATGAGAGCAGGAGCTATCCTCTTTGTTGTAAAAAAACAGGCAGCCCTTGTCTTTGTTCCGGTGCAATTAGATAACCAAATGCACAAACGGCTAATCTAATTATGGATCCAAATGTGTTCAGCAAACACAAAACAGACTGACTACTCCAGCCAGTTAAGACTGTTGCCTGGGCTGAATAGATAAAGCAAAAGAAATACCTGATCAGACTGGGGTACCTCCTTGCAGCAACTTAATATCACAGGGAAAGGCAGCATGAAGTGGGGGTTTCACAATTTATATCCCAGGTGACCTTGTGGCCACAACTAGGGGATTCCCACTGTTTGTGTAGGGCTCGTCCAATGATGGGACTCTGATTCAAACCAGGCTTCCCTTTTAGGTGTGATGTCTGCATGACCCAATTGTTTTGGCAGCATTTCTATGTCTCTCTGTCACTTTTTTCTTATGAGATTTTTGCTCTTACATGCAGACATTTCTCATTGTTCAGAGTGTGATGCTGAGGCTCAACATAATGTATTTTCCATCCAAGGTTAATTAATTCATTAATCAGCTTAACCAAAAGTTCACAGTCAGTCTGAGGGCTACAAACTGTTGCTTTGCTTCAGGATTTCTCATTAACTTAAACGATGCTGTCTTGTTTCTAGCTCACAGCCAGCCTCTGTACCTGCAGCCACTCCACAGCTCATCACCATGCCTCATCGCAGCTGTTATGTTGAGATCAACAACAACTCTGGCTGCTACACTCTCAGCAATCCAAGGTTTTGTGCTTCTTTTGTACTTGTCTTTTCTGTGGGAAATAAGAGTACATTTTTCACCTGACGCCTTTACTATTTTGACAATAGTACATTGCTTTTAAATTAAGGGAAGTAATTAGAAAAAGAAAAATGTAGAGACCTAAAATATGCATGCAAACAAAAACCAATAAATTTGAATAAAATTCTGCACAAAAACAAAATCAAACAGCCTGAGTGTCCAGTGCCACAAAACTGATTGACACCACAACATGTTGCTGAAGTCTGCCACTCATCAACGGTGTTGTGAAAGAAAAAATAAACTAAAGATTTTTTTTCTTTGAGTGTGTCATTTCTGATTGCATGAAAATAATCAGAGATAATTGTATAGTTGGGGTCCGGAATTCTGTTTCGAGTTCTAAGTGTATGGTCTTTTCATGTGTATGGTCTGTTTTTCCTGAACCCCTTAGTTCCAATGAACAGATATAATAATGCTGCAAGCCTGCAATAATTTAGTGTGTAGTGTTTCCAACTTTGTCTAAGTCGTATGTTAAAATAGAAAAGCACCAAACTCATTGACCCAGCTTGTAATAAATACCTCCACAGAGCTTGGGCATGACCAGCTAAGCATCCTAATTATACAACAATTCAAAGACAAAGGACCACAAAACTCTGTCATTTTCAAGCAAACTGTTACTGGCACTACTTTACGTTTGCTTTTCCTGCCTCTTTTCAAAAAATTTCATAAGTGCTACTGCCATATAGCGGATTTTAAAATGAGGATGCTAGATTGGAAGGAGTCAAAATGGTCTGTTAGGACATATAGGTGCAATGACATGCCTGTAGGTAAACAAAAAATAAACACTAATACAAATTCATGTTAGGATTTTTAAAAAGGTTTCTGCAAGAACCAGACTCATATGTGTCTCTACATTTAGGTTGTTCACTGAAAGTGGCTTGTGTGAGGTCCCCTTGCCCCCCTTGGTGGGTCCCTGCTCTGCTGCCAGCGCACTCTTCAACAAGACCACTGGTGCTGCAACTGGAGCTGTTGGCGTCTTCACATATGACCTTTACAACCCAGACCTGAATGACTACAGCCACATCATTGCTATCATGTACTCTGTGCCCTTTGATCGAAACCTCTACTCCAACTGGTACGCTGTTGGAATCTTTGAAAGAGGAAACAACTGCGACTATAATCTTTATGATATTATGTATAATGGAAGTGAAAACAATTTTGTAAGAGCAAAGGCAGACGGTTCCAGTATTTCTTATGAGGGCAATTATGTTATGGTCAGTGCCTCTATGTCAGATTCAGGTGAGGCGGTCCTGAAAGTAATTATCAGTGATCTTGGAATGTATTAAATCAAAAAAGAAAGATCCTACTGTTGTTTTGTGCACCATGAAATAATAACAGTAAACAACTGCTTAAGTATGTCACTTAGTAAAGTTTGCTATTTAATAAATATACTTAAAATTAGTTCACACAATTGTAAACCAAATATTGGTAAATTAATATGTGATTATTATCCAAATATGTGATCAAAAGTAAAAGAAAGCCTGATTAAAAATAAAAAGTAAGCCTTTTGTGCCCATCAAATCATGCCTCTTTTGAACAAAGTAAATTAAAAATATGCAAAGCCCAGTTTATCTGAAAGAGCAGCAGGTCATAGGGAGAAAGAGAAAGAGAAAGAGAAAGAGAAAGAGAAAGAGAAAGAGAAAGAGAAAGAAAGAAAAACAGATATTAACACAGAATGGAGCAAAAGGGTTACAAAGAGAAAGATGAGAAATTAAAACAAAATGTATCACGTATTATTCAAGACTTTATTAATTAAGTAAAATGCTTAGGCAACAGCATGATTTCAGGACAAAAAAGCCATCAGAATTGAAAATTAGAGAAAAAAGAAGTTGGAGAGCAGATACAGTCGATTCCAGCTTTTAAAAAGTTACTAAGTCATGACAGTTCAGGCAGGCCACAGTCCACTGAAGCCAGGCTATAAACTCATATAAATGTCTTTTCTGGCAATCTTCTGAACTAGGTGATCAACACTCTAGAAAGAGGTTGCTTCTAGGCATAATGAAAACAATATTTTGACTTATGTATTACCTGTGTGCTAAAGTTAACACAGGGCACCACACCAAATTCCTCCTTACTTATTAACAAGTGTTAGTTGAGATGCAACAAATTTATTTTATGGTTCAGTGCTGTCTCCACATGAACAACAGCTGTACCTCAACACTTAATCACTTCAAGCAATGATACACACAACAACAGAACAGCATTAGGGATCTGTAGGGTGCTGTAGGTCAGCAGGAAACACAAAAGCACAGACTGTGCTACTGAACATATAGTAAAACTTAGGTGCCAGCTGCTGAGAGAAACAAACAGAGACATGAAAAGTGAAGCCCTTACAAACAAACTTTCAGTCAAAACAATAGGTTGTATTGCTGAAAGAGTGAGACCATGAGCATACCAAGACCACTGATCAAATCCATCTCAAACAGTGTGGAAAAAAGTAACATAAGCAAAGAGTGACTTTTCAAAAAGATGCTATGTCTGTATTTGTGGCCAAGGGTGCTTGGTGAAAATAACACTGCAGATAATGGGAGAGCTAGAGGGATATCTTGGCAATTTCTGGACTTTCCTTCAAAAAGCATATTTCTCATTGCCTAAACTAAAATAATGACAAGTAAAATACAAATTTATTTACAATGTCTAAAGAAATTATGCATGTTAAGCAAGATCTGTGGGACAGAGGGTGATTTTTTTTCCAGTTTTTCTTACTGCATGCTTTGTTGGTCCCTTCTTTATAAACAAGCCCTGACAATATCTGAGAGAAAACTACAAAAATACCATCATTACCACATACTCTCTCAATATCAAATATTTCACTTTGAAAATTAAACAATGCTTTCAGACATTCATACTGTGTTCAGTATTTTTTACAAGAAGACCTTTGTCCAACTCTGTTCTGAAAGCACCAGAAGAACCAAAGGGTCCTCTACAAGGGGGAAGTGTAGAGCTACTAAGACTCACTGCCTTCGGCCAGTCTTCATTCTCACAGGGAAAAGCCATAAAGGGATGTTGGAACAAGCTTCCACCAACCTGAAAGTCTGTACCAATTTTCAAATATTTATGCTGAGCCAAGAAATATGTCTTAAATAACCAGTTAGATGACTTTTCTAATGACCAACTTTTAATATTTGAAATGTGTCATATTGAGATTTTACATGCTGTGTGTGTGTGTGTGGATTGGAAGAGTGTGCATGAAATATGATGTAATCTGAAATGTATTTGTACTGTAATATGTTTTTTGTATTCATTTGTGCTTTTTGTGCTATTTTTAAGTTGACCGCCCAGGGATTTGGGATAAAAAATTACTTAAATGCAATAATTTGATGCAAAGCATGTTTTCTCGGTGAGAACAATGTGTTCCATTGCACATGGTTCCTGACAAACGAACCAAATAAACTATACTAAATTTAATCAGCTCTAAAATCAACATTAGAAACACAGAGAAGATATAACATACCCTTGACAATGTAATGGTTTGGGATTACAAATGTTTAGTCCATCCCGACTAAATTCTCAGACAGCGTTTGTCCACACAGCATGGGCACAGGACTGTCTAACAGACAAAACACTGCCAGACTTGCAGCATGCCATACAGGTAGGTCTCCGATTCTATTTCTTATTCAAATAATTGTATAGCAGTCTACAGCATTTGAAAGAGGATGCCATTGTGGATCCCTTGTGGCTGGACAGTCTGCATGCTATTTACACTCTCCTCAACCACAGCATAAATGAAATACAGACAACGGATGTCAAAAATACACAGATTTTCCTATAATTGCTGCCTACAGTCTTCTCTCTCATCACTTGTGTAATTTAAAAATTTAGCAAAATTTTAAAAATCGTTATCCTCTTGACGGGGGGGGGGGCGGGGGGGGGGGGGGGGGGGGGGGGGGGGGGGGGGGGGGGGGGGGGGGGGGGGGGG
>JAQNCA010000003.1:364741-381782 GCA_029783725.1 Acanthurus tractus | reverse complement strand
CTGACACTCTGGAAACCTGCCTGTCAGGTTTTGGTGACGTGTGCGCACTGCGCGCCTGTCAGCCAAATTACCACTACACCGGGCGCGCTTCACTTGCGCCGAGAATAGACCAGGTTGGAGCTGGCGAGCTTTCAGCGCACCTTCCGCGCACTATTTTGGCCCGAAATTGTCAGTGCGCCAAGCTGAATCTGTGGACACCTCCCCCTGGTGTGCTGCCACGCCCATTTGGCGCACCCTGGCCTACCAAATTGCCAAATTGGCTGAGCACTGTGGTGACAAAATTGCACCAATGGCGGGGTGCGCCACGCTCTGCCACCCTGCGCCACCTTGCACTGCGCCACAAAATAAGAGCCCTAAATGTTTTTTTCTTCTCTCATATGGTAATATTAGATCATCTTTATCTGTAGGGTATTACTCTAAATAGTTCCTTGAGGGTACAGAATAAATATATTCTATCTGTAAAGTACAAGATACGCTACTGTGTTACTTAACATTTCTTAAATATTTAGGAAGAGTGCCCCTTTTCTTTGCTGGAGCACCTGACCCCATAATTGTCTTGGCACCTCACTGCCCCACACTCTTGCATAATTTGGAACAGCCAGCACATTTTGTTCAAAAAACAAGTTCATGTGTACAGAAGAATGGATTAAAAAAGGTGTTATATTTTTGTTAGATATACTTAATGAAAAAGGCCTACGCTTTGGATTTGAGGAATTTCTTCATTAAAATGGGTTTAACCATTTCTCAAACTGAGTATAACAATGCTTTAAAACGTTTTTTTTTGCCAAAATTTTAATTATTAAAACATTGTTACATGGCTATTTGAGATAAGTTCCTAAGCTCCTCATTAGTGTAAAGAAACTCTTAAATTATATATTAAATAATCACTACATTAGAATATTTTTTTTCATTTCAGATGAGAGCTAGTTTACCAAAACAATTATGCCATGAAAGCTCAAATGTCCAGATATCTTTATGAAGAAAGTATGGGCTGTCCCAAACAAATTCCTCATTCCATATTAAGTAAAAGAGGTCCACATGAAAATACTGCACATATATTACCAATGTCTTAAGTTTTTACATACATTTAAAGCAGATATTTCTCCTGTTTTCTCTCTCTGAAAAAGTAGTGTAAATACTCTCAAGAGTTCTGGGTTAAGGTCTCCTTCCTGGTTTATGTAATATATTTACAAAAATAATGAAAGATATAGTATTGTTTTTAAACTCTACCTCAAAATTCCGTCTTATTAATAACACTGATTGACTTGTAACTTGTTGGTAAATATTCACAAAGCTACAATACTTCAGACAATGCCAAGTTTCCATTTATTTTGTGTGGATCTGCACTACGTCTATGATTTAGTGTCTAAAGTTTCTTCAAACAGAAAACCTATTTTGACTTCCCTTCTATATGGAAAATTATTATTCAAGATAAGATAAATAGTAAACCATTTGTATAAAGTAAATATCTTTTCATGATGTCCCTCGTTCTAAATGTTAAATAATATTCTTAAAATTTTATTCTAAATGTGTTTAATAAAGCTTTTTTTTAAAAAAAAAAAAAAAAAAAGAACACAGGAGTTTTATTTCAAGTCAGTCACATTTACATGGGCGGTGTTAATGCTCATCATGTCCCAATATAGATTCTGCATCTCTATGGCTTAAACCCTAGTAAAACTAGCTGCAATGAAAGAAGTGAATAAACTGTTACCTAATTGTTAGAAACAACTGTTAGCATAATAAAAGTAGGCCTTTGCCAAAAATATTGAGTTTTCTTTAAAAAAAAATGCAATGATACTGCAAACACAAGTGTAAAACATCTTTACATTCTGTAATTATCCCTGGTTTCATGAGCCTACACACAGTGATGGAATTTATTGAAGTTGGCTTTACTCACTTTACTCAAGCACTTATCTCACTTGCTGTACTTAAGGGTAAATTCGAGGTAATGTACTCTTCTTGTTTGTGTCTGTTTTCTTGCAAATATTGTACCTTTTCCTTCTCTAGAATTGTTTTACAGTTTTAGTTAATAGCTACATATCAGAGTGCATTTTTTCATCCTTCTGTCCAGTGAAATTACCTGGGAAGTATTTTCAGTAGTATGTAGGACTAGTAATGCTTGAATGAATGATTAAATACTTCACTCTGGCCTACACATGTACCATTTATTTTTCACCGAGCCATTTCCTCACATTTTTAAATGAAATGTAAGGTTGACAACGCAACAGCCCAACTACAAGCCTACTGAAAGCAATTTTGTTCACCGGTGTGTCTTTTGACTGTAGGCCTATTAAAATACGAAATGAAGTGAAACAATGGTGGAGAAGGAAAGGAAACAAGGATGTCGTTGAACAGTGTTGGGTCGCGGCCTGCTGTATTGCTTCGATTCTGTTCCCCTCCATTCGCACAGTAAATAAAAGCGTGGAGGCTCTGATTCTCGGGGATCTAACACCGAGCTGCGGGGGGTAAAGATACAGCCGCATGCGCTCTCCTTTTCCCCAACACACAGGAAGCAGGACAGCGTCAAACGCCTTATCACTTTCATTGAACTCGTTTTACGTGGAAGAGAGGATTGTTGTTGGCGACGGGAGCGGGGCAGCCCGCCGTGCTGACCATGAAGCGGGCGGCTGTAGTGCCTAGGCACAATGGCCTCGTCTCTCCGCTTGGGAACAACAACTCCGGGGCATCTAGCATCGTCTCATCTCAACCACAGAGAGTCGCCAGTATCAACGCTTCTTCCGACGGTATTACCGGTAGTGGGATGGACGGCCTGCTGGATTTTTCCAAAGGCCCAACCGTCAAAACCGAGCTGATCTGCAAATGGACTGACCGAACTTCTTCGAGACAGAGGCTTGGGCGGACGGCGACATCCGTCTGCGACCAAACTTTCAGCTCCATGCACGAGCTAGTGGACCACGTCACCACCGAGCATGTAGCAGCGGGGCTCGAGACCCTCAGTCATGTCTGCATGTGGGACGAGTGTATGCGCGGCGGGAAGGCGTTCAAAGCTAAATACAAACTAATCAACCACATTCGCGTGCACACCGGGGAGAAACCTTTTTCTTGCGCATTTCCCAACTGCGGCAAGATGTTCGCACGCTCCGAAAACCTGAAGATCCACACGCGCACGCACACTGGTAGGGTTTCATGATTCTGTGACTACTAAGACAGCTCTTTGATATCGTAATTATTACGTGAAAATCCGTGTCCACGAAGACAGCAACATCCTGACAGCGACTCAACATAGGGAGGTTAATAGAGACTGTTCCCAGTCTGCCAGGAATCCCCTCCATGTTTACGTAGGCTAGGTTCAGTTCCAAATCTTATCCACCCTTTACTGTTTCCTTGTTTCCTAGAGGAATTACTGGCTGAAACTGGAGCTCAGGAGTCATGCAAGGTGACAGGAAGCAGCACAAAGCAGTAGGTTTTTGAGAAGGTAAAAGATGGAATACAGATTCAAAATGATTAGATGTAAACAACAGGTAGTTCAGTTGAGACATGGTTAAATTAACCATTTTATTTTCAAGTCTGCATGAATTCAGCTAATCACATGTCTATTTTTGATAGCCTGTGCAACAAGAAAACTCAATTTCCAGATAAACTAAAAATAGTGCTCCATTCATTTTTACAATGAGATGCCCTCTCCCTTCTTCTTCTTTGAGAACCATCATTTTGGTTTTATAAAGTTAATTGTACGACATCAATAAGAGTAATCCTTGGGTTGCCAATTTATGTTCATCTAATTGAGATGGCACATTTGAAAACTTTTTAGTACAATGCGGTGCTATTTAATAGGATTCCCAAACCAAATCCTCTAAGATGGTTATAAAGTTTAATAAACACTTTTTTAGGAGCTGTTTGAAGAGTGATTATATCCTTCATGAAGAAAGGAATTTTCTAGGATTTGATAAAGACAGTTTTACCTTAGGCTGGAAATAGTGCCCGTATTGTATGTTTAAGAAAAACGTATTCTAATGTTATGGATGTCTGTAGAGCAATGAAATTATGCAGTGTTTTAAGTAGCTAAAGCAGCAATGCAGTGAATTAAAAAAGGGGATGCATCCCAGAGATCTCAGGCTTTGACCCACAAATATTATCTGTATTTATTATCTGCATATAATAAGTTATTTTGTTATTCGGTTCCATATTATGCACCATTTTAACAGTGTTAACAGGTCTCAGAGATCCCCAATACATGCCTATGAAGTTTCTTGCTTAAAACACTGCTTGGATCATGCTGAAAGGCATGCCCTTATACTCCATTATCTCAACCTTCTTTTGAATGTGTTGTTTGTGTACCTGTAGTTTTAAATGCGATGTTAATTATGTTTTTGTCGTTGTTGATGTTTTATGCATATTTTTAATCACAGATGTGCACAGCACATCAATACACATTCCTAATGTGTGTTGGCATAGAGTTTGGTCAGTACCCTTAAAAACACTGACTTCCTTTCCAAACCCTTACTAACTGCGCAGCAGTAAATATACTCCAGTGCCTTAACACAAAATGGATGCTATCCATGTTAGCCAAGGTACGGGTGGAATCCTTCCCCTCCTGCTGTACACTCTGCTTTAAAATGAGCACAAATGTTGTTTTATATTAATTGTGTGAATTAACCTTAAAAACATATTGTCCAGTGCCTGAATCCACAACAGATGTGAACCATATTTGCAGTGGTGCTAACACTAGGTTGAACTGGCTAGTTGTATGGTGAGCAGCTTAAATATGGTAAAACTTACTGCTCCTGAAACTGAAGTCAGGTCTCGGACAGCCGGTGCTGATCCATCTTTGAGCTAGTTAAAATTATTAGGTAGGCTACTGATGATATATGCTTGCCTTTGGAAAGATAGTTCTGAAGTTGTGGGTGGGGTTATTTAAATGAGGAGGTGGTGCTACATAAGGAGCTGGCTTGTGATGCAACAAGGCAGAGGAAATTCAAACAGCTGACTTAAAGCCGGGGTTGGTGATTTTATCCAGAACACACTAGTAGTTTTGTTATTTGAAATGGTATTTACATCCCAACAGAAGTCAATAACTTATGAGATCTGGAAAAGATCTGTCATCAGTAGCTGCTGTAAACTTGTAAAAATTCACTGACCAATCGCTGCCTCGCATTCTGCTTGTAAATATCCAGTCAAATACCCTCCTATGTCCCTGCTTGTACTCTACCTCACAAGACACCAGCCTGCAGTCAGAGTGCATTGCTGCTGCCGCTGCTGCCACCTGAAATATGTTATTGCACATTACCAGGGAATGGAAGAGAAAAAGCAAAAATCGAAATCTAAAGTCAAAATAATTACGTAGACATATGCAAGTGACGTCTGCTGACACAGACGCATGATGTATGTCTCAGGCGTAACTCTGTAAGGAAGCAGTTGCATTGTTGTATTTTTTCTGAAACAATAATTTAATATGCAGCTAACTTTCACAGTTAATCAGTTAATCACAATTAATACAGTTATAGTAACAAATCTTCAAGCAGCACATAAACTGAAAAATTTGGCAAAGGTCTTTTCCATTTCATTTTTTTATACTTTAATCATCTGTTACAAATACTATGTATATTTTATCATTTTCAGAAAGGAATATACAGTAAGCATCTTCGGCATTGACATACACAGCAATAAAAACAAGAAACAAATATTTGCCCTAGTAGGCCAATGTATTACATCTTGTAAGGTTTAATCTTGCCTTTATATTTGAATCTTGCCAAGTTCTTTTTGTATAAGAAGATTCTCAATATCTTTTTTCGTAAACACTTAGTTCTTCTTAAAGCCTTTGGTAGTTTTTGTTAAAGCTTGTACATTACACCATGTTGTCAACCCTGATAGCACTTTTATCCTCTGTTCTACCAGTTCAAGGCAATAAGTAACTTTGCTAGTAAAGTAAACATTTTAAACATTTTGTTCTCAAATTAAGATAGATTCAAGGTTGTCAATATCATGTGTTCAATATCGTGTTCTAAAGTTACAATTACTTTTTCGCTTAATACATTTAGTACACCATAGGTAAAATGCAATAAATGGCATTAAAGAAAGAACAGATGTTTATGTCAAAAAATGCAACAATGAAATTTGGAATTCAGTGGACTTTTCCTTCAACTGTGCTCTTTGTTAGGAGCCCATTATAGACTGTGTTTAATGGTGAATGTGATGTTTGTGTTGCAGGAGAAAAGCCATTCCAGTGTGAGTTTTGCGAGAGACGCTTTGCAAATAGCAGTGACCGGAAGAAGCACTCACAGGTCCACACGGCCTCCAAGCCCTATGACTGCAAAGCCATGGGCTGCACCAAGTCATACACCCACCCTAGCTCCCTGCGCAAACACATGAAGATTCATGTAAAGTCATCACCTACCTCGGAACCCCAAGATGCGTATGACTCCATCCCTCAACAACTCCAACAACCTCATGAAGCCATCATTCAGCCCCTGGACCTTAAAATTAACCACCACTCTACATCATTTGCCAACAAAAACCCTAATTTTCCTCTACTGTCCAGTCATCAAATGGATATTAGCTCAGCCAATGAAGTGGGCCATAAGCTGTTGTTGCGGAGTTCATCCCCAATGACAATGCCTCTGGATCTTTCTCTGTCAGGTATTAAGAGTCAGCTGGCCCAGAAGCAGCAGAGTGGCAGGACCCCCAGGAGGAGCCAGCGCTCAGTCAACCCCGCCTTACCTCAGTTGTCTAACATTAAAGAGTGGTATGTGTGTACCAGGACTACATCACCACACTTTCCGCTACTTCACCCAGACCACATCAAATCAGAACCTAGTGATGACGAGGAGTATGTCACGTAGGATGAGGGGACTAATAAATTTGATGTGATGACATCATATGTTGTCGGATGCATGTCAGGCCACAGGATGATCTGTGAAGTCATAGTTGCTGTCATTTTCCAGACACAGCAAATGTAGGGTTCAACATCAGTGGCCCCTCTAAGATGGAGAAGGATGTGATCAGAATCAAGGTTTTTACTTTGCCACAGATATAAAACTCAGCCTGGATATTGTCACTACCTGTAGACCAAAAGCAGTGGCTTACACGTTGCCAGAGGAGACAAGGAATTCCATAATTATGATTATTATGCAAAATGTTTGACCTAAACCTGGAAGTTATCTAATCAGTGTTAGCGACCTAGCCTGAACTAACAAAGGGGATTTTACAAATGAATCAGAAAATGTTGGTGACTGCTCTGCCTTCAAGTTAAAAATATAAAGAGGATGAGTGTTCTTTAGAGAAACAGTTATTTTACCATTTTTTTCTATGAGCTCCACCTATAGTAGATAAAGATATTTTGGGCCCTGTAAAATCCATCATAATTTCCTTGAAATTCCTTCTTTTTTTGCCAAATTATGGTGTCCAGTGTCCATTTCAATTTTTCCAAGTTCTGTGTTTTAAAATTTAAACACATCTTGTCAACAGAAAGAGTGTTATATTATATGGTGGCTTAAAGAAATGTCAACAATTCAATAAAAAATATTCAAAATTTAATTAATATCAATTAATTAATTTTAAAAATCGTACTCTTTTAATTAAACACAACTTCATCATCACACCATACTGCTTGAGCACATAAGAGGAAAATGGGGTAGCCCTAAAGAAAGCTTCTTGTGCCAGTGTTGCACTTTTGAGAGTTTGTTAGAGTTCTACTCAAGTGCTGTGTTTGTGACACCAAAATATAGCAGCATAGTTTTTCTATGCTATGAAAAAATGCTCATAATGGAAGGGATGACCTTAAATTTATTATAAATTAAACCCACATTTTGGCCATTTCTGATTTTTTAACATTGAAGTAAATTAAGCAATAACCTCTTTTTTTCAGCATTACAATTCATAGGACCCTACAGTTTAGGGACTAAGTTGACACTGATGGAAGGTGGTCAGTCCAAGGGCACACTCACATGAGGCTCAGTTGGCTGTACCGTTTCGAAGCCCTCACACAGGGCCAACCGGGCCTGAGCACGCTAACCTCTTGTACACCTGATACGTTGTGATGCAACACATGCGAGGCTTGAGTGTTTAATCCAGCTTACTGGAGATTCACATCAACCCAGTTTTTGAGTAAACACAGCACTTCAGCATCAGACCAACATAAAAGCTTTGCTGCTATTATTTAAAATAATTTTCAGGATGAACGCTGACTTTGATTATGTGTTTACTTTGCTTACCCATGCTTGTTCTTATGCATGCAACAATACTGTGTAAAAGTCCACCCCTTTCAACTATGCTAGGGCCGAACAAATTTATGTGCTTGTGCACCTTACAGAGCACTCACAATAGTCAAACAAACTGGACTTTGGGGGCCAAACGTGCTTCAGCTCAGTATGGATTGCCTAGAGTGAAACTGAGCACCAACGGAGCGCATGGACACTGTCCATACAGCAGTACAGCAAGTCTTAAGCAGCTGGCACATTGAGTAGAAGGGTGGGCCTTTCAAATATCTGAGTATGCTTTTCCATACCAGTGCAGTGTCAAAATGTTTTTAAAAAAAATTAAAAGCAGTAGAGTCTGATGTTGGAAAGATTATATAGATGCTGTACAGTGATCTGACAAGCTTTTTGTTTTAGCAAACAGAGGCTGTCACTATCAAGCAATTACTAATAAACTGATTTAAAAATCTTTCCTGTGATCACATTCCAATCCAAAACAGCAGTAAACAGTGAAGCTGCAGTTAAAAAACTGGAACTGATCTTGTTTTATCACCTGTCTCCTTAACCTCACCAACTCTGTGGACCTCTAACAGGTTGATCAACTGCATCTGTTTACACTCCACTGCAATACAATCAGAACCCAAGGTTTTCTTACTGTCATTCTTTTGAAAGAAAAATGTGCATCAAACGAAGACATCTTATATTTTCTCTCTGGTAAAATAGTGCAGCCATTAAAAATGGTATCTTGAATCTGAATTTTTACTTGTGCCAATGAAAGCATCTTGTGTCAATGAATCAAGGAAAGTCTGTTTGAAATTACTGCAGTGAAACACTTTTGTATACTTTCACCAGACGTACAGTATACCTGGTCTTGAAGAGATAGCCTTTGATTAAATGATTAAGTGATCATGAAATACAAAGTGAGGATTGTATCCTCAGAGTGAAACATTGTTTTTGTTGTTGTTGTTTGCCAATTTCATGAATAATGCTCATTATTTGCAGTCAAAACAATGTTTTCGTTTTCTTCACTCTGCATTTCATTTATAAACTTAATTTTAAACAAGTAAGTAATTGTGAAGCAGTTCTCTAAAGTTGAATCAGTAGGCGGATCTGTAAACAGGGCTGGAGGGATAGCTTTGAGAGTAATTCGACTGTTCATCCTTGTTTTTTTTTTACCTCATTACAAGTTACGAATGAAACTATAAAATTACAATTATATATTTATAAGAAGGAGAGACAAAACGGCAATAATAAAATTTTGTTGTTAGTTTTATCCAATGAAAGTAGAGAGGGTGCATGGATGTTGGCATTGACATTTTGGTTCAATTTATAATATATGAGTAAGCAGGGTGCCCATATTTGTAGTCCAGTTCTAGACTAGTTACTGTTCAGATGTATCATTCCTCTCACCTGAAATGATTTGGGATAGGATCCTGGAACCAGATGCGTATGCACAAAAAACATTCATGTATTATTTCCCATACAAAAACTTTTCCAGTGTGCCACTCACAATCAGAGGGGTAGAATAAAATATTTTACATAGAGCACTCTACAGGCCTCTCTCCACATTTGCAGCCATTCATGGTAGTTTCTTTCTTAGGCCTCCTCACATGAAGATTTTAATTTTATTGAAAGGTAAATTTAATAATTGTTTTTATTTTAATCCAAGCCTTTTTAATAAGAATAATGATCTTCTGATTTGAACTTGAATTACTGAACCCTTTGTGGAGTCTGTTCTTATTCAATTCCATAGAAATAATTGTTATTGATGTGTGAAATCAGTAATTGATATTATATGATTCATCATCCTTCGAAGATTTAATAATATGAAATACACCCCTACAATGGTTTTTGGGTACATTTAATGGACTGAGTTATCAAGGTTCTATAAACTGCTCAACCACATGCAATTATTGCATGCAGTAACAGATGGATGTATGAATATTTACATGAATATTTACTGCCTCCACAATTTTTTTTAGAAAATGACATGTAAAGTCAGCACACATAATCATTTTGAGAACCCATCACTAGTCTCCAACACTGGACTAGTGCCACATTTGTAAACAGATTTGTGATTAATTTTAATCTTAATTACAATATAAACAGAAAACCATGTACCTGATGGTTATTGTGGTGCTATGTCAGTCTGGGAAACCCTGTCCTGTGGTGACTTGCATAAGCTTTATGAACTTTATGAAATGAATCTTTTGTTATTTTTCTTATCTCTGACTAAACCTTAATTTGTGCTGGGATATCAAGGAATATTGCTAGGTACCCTCAGTTAAATTTAATTCTTAAAACATAGCTGCAAGCCGCAGTCAGAGTGTTCTCAAGTTGGGAGCAATCACTAGAGGGCTCTGGGCTTCACAAAGTGAGCCACTTAAGTCATCAAAGTCTGTTTAAGGGAGAAATAAAACCACTAAAACTACTTGTCGTCACATAGCCTGTGCAGCTTTGATAATTGTAAGCTTTAAGTTCTTCCATTCTCCTCCTTTTTAGATGTCAAAAAAATTCAGTGTGAATACATAAGGCATAAGGCCGATTCATAGGCCAGGCCCACCTGCACCAAGTAACTGGACTAAGGGTCAGTGAGTAATAGCCAATTTTTTTTCGCTAAGCCCTGGCCCTGGAATTTTTTTCTTTGGTTGATAGCATCCATGGTTTTGAGTGATCCTGATTATTTATCACAGAAGTGTGTACCTTCATTCCCTGAGACTGCATAGCATATTTGGTGTGGAAAGAGTCAAAATCCAAAAGCAGATGTCACTTTACTGTTTTAAACCTCATGCAAATGGGCACACATCTAATATGTTGGCTTTTTGTAGAGCACACTGAGCTGCAACTTTGTGTCAAGTTTCAAGTCAATCAGACACTGGTTGATAGGGGCATGGCCTTTCAAAATTTAATTTTGAGCCTTAATAACAGCACCACCATGTGGCTTATTGGGCTCATGTTTCTTCAAAACCTGATGCACACACTTTCCTTTTTTTGCCAAGTGTCATGTTTCTAGCTCATTCCAGCTCACATAAATTTAAGCAAATAAAGAAGAAAAGTGTTAATAAACAAGGTAATCTTAGAAGGGTTTCAATCCCTTCTGGGTTTAAATCCCTATTAATAATAATATTAAAAATAAAACTCATAATAACAAAAATTCTATTGTTATATCTATCTATTATTCCCCCTCATCATTTACCACAAATTTTAATGAAAATATAAAGTCTACACAGCACTCTATTCAGGAAAAAAGTAAGTATTTTAATATTTAAAACAAACTTAAAGATTATACATTTTAAAAGGACATGGTTGAAACATGAAACTGTGGCGCACAAAATATTTATCACAAAATATTTTTCAGTTATTTTTCAGAATCAAAACTGCATTGGTTTGGCATTGATTTGATCCACTGCACAGGAACTATTTTGAAAGTAAGTTCATCCAATTTAAAGCTGGTTCACTTGTTAATATATTTCCCTCTTCCAAAATGGTGCAGAACACCAGCAGCTAAAAAAAAAACAAAACAGAACAAAAAAACAACAGCAGCAAATACATTTCAGGACTCGGCCAATCTACTGTCTTTCCTTTTATTTTCTTGCTGTCTTCTTCTCCGTCGTGTTATGTGTTTGTGTTATTTATTTCTCCCTGCCTGTGATTCCCAGGGCTGGGCTGGACTCCCAGTCTCTCCTGCACATTTGCTGGTCATGTGCCTGATTTCCATTCACTCTCATCAGTTGCTGCAGTATCATGCCTGGCTTCACTTACCACTCTCCACCAGCTCGTTGTTCTAACCATGCGGTAACGCTCTTGGCCTCTTTTTCTCAGTTTGTTCTGTGGATGCTTGAATGTTCTCGTGGTTCATCTCGTGCCTGATGTGGTCAACCCTTAGACATTTTTACTGTATATATTTAGCACTTTTATCCAGTTCTGTTTGTAGGATTTAATCCTGACAAGACAGGAGTAGAGTTTTTATCACAACAGTAGTATTACTAGTCTGTTATCTGTATTCCAAATTAATGAGAGCACACAAGGCCAAATTGCTATCAAGATGAGGGCTTTTATTTTAACAGTCAGGTGAAGTACTTACTCTACAAGCTCCTTAAAAACAATACTTCTTCACTTCCAACAAAATTACCACAAAACAAGGCTAAAACAATGCCACTGATCTTGTAGCTGAATATTTCCTGGTTAAGTTCAGCTGATGTCAAAAACTGTCAAGTTCTGTGAGTTCATGTGTATATGTTATGCATGTTTTTGAGTCAGGTCAAGTCACCCCTTGGTCAGTGCCACTATTGGGGTACCATATGGGATGCTGCAGATGATACTTGAGTTTGCTTGATCCTGGGCTGCATGTAGAGGGGTGGAAACATCCATGTTAGTCCATCGCTTTATGTTGTCCATCCAGGACTTCCTTTACCTTCCATGTTCCTACTCCTGTCAATGGTACCTTGTAGAAGTGTCTTTGCCAGGCTGTCGTGCCACATGGTGTAGTCATGAATTGGCAGCTGTAAGCAGGGGTTCCTGTTTGCCAGCTATGATGTGATTTGCTGCCAGACACAGACGTTGGTCTTACGTCTTTGTAGGAGACGTTGGAGATCCGACTGAAGCATTTTATTTCAAAAGCCTGAATGTGTTGCTCTGCCTCAGCTGTCAGGGTCCAAGTCTTCCATCCATACAAAGCAACAGCTGTCATGAGGACCTTGTAGAGCTTGACCTTTGTGTGACAACTAGCTTAATTTAGCTGCATTTAGTGCATGATAAGATAAAACTTGTAGAGAAACTAAAAACTTTGCTCAAGTTTATTACAGAAAGGCATTAGGAGCAGGAGGAAGCAAACTTTCAAATTTTAGGGTGACATATAGGATTATGAAAGCCATTCCTTTTTTTCCCTTTTCTCTGTCAGATACCCTCACAAGACATAAGTGCAGCTCATGAGTACATAGAGAGAGGTTTTCAACTGTCAGTGGGATAAAAATGGGCATCAGGGAATCGGTGACAACTTACAAACTGAATCCCTTTGGAAGAGAACTGACCTATGTTGGTGATAAATGAAAATATGCCAGTGTTTAAAATCTAGCCTCATCGTGTCCTGCTAAAATCATGAAAAGTAAGATTGAAGTGGCCTTACCTATAATATAATATTGTAGTTTATTAGCTATAGTTTTTGTTTCATGTGCAGCTGTATTTTATGCTGATGTTGAGTCTGCCATCTTTTAGTGTGTGTATATGTAGGTGTGTGGTTTATGCAGCTGCTGTACCAGGCTATGTTCTCGTATCATTTCATGTTATTGAGCCTGTTACTGTTTTGTGCCTTCATTCATGAACCGGCACTACTGACCAAACACGCAGAAAAATATAAGAATTTGTCTGATAAAAAGCGGGTCAAGAAGTCGGATGCCTTGCTGGCTTAACTACAAAACCAACAACGATTAGAAAAGGGAACAAAAAGATATCTAAAGGATTTGTTTCTTTTTGTATTAAGTTATTTAATTCTGAGTTCTTAGTCTGTGTTAAAAATAAAATGACTTGATTAATTTTTGTTTTCTTGATTATGACTTGAATTTTCGACATACTCCACAATGATACAAAATGTGTAATTCTATATATTATACATTCTATACAATAAACCTATAAACTACTGCTCTTTACAGGTAGAGAAAATTAATGTATATCACAGTTAAGTTCAGGTTATTGTTGGTTTGGCCCTCGAACACAGCTCAGGTTTCTCTTGTGGCCCTTTGGAAAAAACAATTGCCCATCCCTGGTTTAGCACTATATTCTCTGCTGTTGCTGCACTGAAGACAAAGTACAAATCCCAGCTAAACATTGAGCAGGAGCAGAGTTGCAGTATTATGCTTCAAACCCCGCTTCAAAAAGTTGTGCAGTGCCAAAGGTGCTCATTGTAGTGATTAATCCTGATTTCATCATTTTGATTAAAAAAATCAGCACAGTTTGTTTGTACAGAGGTGTACTTGTAACAATTTTTATAGACAAATGATGCCATTTACAGTTGTGACGGAGGGTGGGGGGCGCAAAATGTTTTCTTCTTCCTAGGGGGGGCTTAACAGAAAACATTAAGAAGCACTGCATTAGTGTTATACACAAACTTGCGTTATTCCACTTTAAGCACTGCTCATGAATTAGTCAGCCAGATGATCCAGTCCAGGTTTTTCATGTTGAGTTGAGGGTGAACAAGTCAACTCTCTATGCTGCTGAGCGGAGTGGACATCAATCTAATAATTAGACTTTGTTTGTTTAGTCCTTTTCATACAAAAAAAAAGTAACGCAAAGTGTTTCACACACTAAAACAATACAAGACCCACCCCCACTCCAACAAATTGCGTGCATACACACAAAGTCATACTTAGAGCAATAACTTAATGATCACAAGAAGGAAAGAAGAGTAGCATTAAAAGCAAAAGCACCGTTAAATCAATGGAACTGAGGAACAAAGGAAATTGTATTGTAAAAGCCAGTCAACACCAGGAACTGAAACAACAACTGTGCTACATGTATCACTGTCACCAGGGACACCTCAGAAGAAGCAGACAAAGGATTCATCACCACAAACATGTAGCTGTGGTCTAAAACCACAAATATCAATGGATAAATTAATAATGATGAGGCATTAATTTAATGATTAGTGGTTGAACAAAAAGTTGTGCTTGTCTTCCTTGTTAAATTACCTTATTGAAAGTCAGCAAGACAAGCACACCTCTCAAAAGATGGAAAGATCCAGAGGAATGAGGACTGATGGGTGTGGAGTATACTTATATTAATGATACTAGTTAAGAGGATGGATGCTACTGGCCATGGATAATATGGATAAATGATGTGATGTGAATGAACAACCTAACTATATTTTATCATAATGTCCTGAGCATGCTGCATGTTAAAACCGTCTCACACTTTATCTCTCCCATCCTCCTCTCCAAACTGAATGAGTGATTCACTGAAGTTTTTGCAAAGTGACATAAGGGTTGGTAGTGCCGGTGATAAACTTCAGGTTGACACACTTATTTCCTCTTGTGACAAGTTTTTTTGTGTTTTTTTCACATTTTAATTTTTACGGTCTATTTTTTCTTCTTTTTTGGTCAGCTATGATCCATCTTTGGTGAAAGAGAAAAACCAGGAACCCCCCCCCCCCTTCCTGTTCTTTCCCCAGTGTGTGTGTGAGGGAGGCATGGCTCACTTTTCGCTGCTGCAGCAGTGGGATGTACATGTCACTACTGGAGACTGAGTAGTGTGATGACTCAACCTGATCAATACACAGATTCTCTGCCATACAGACCAGATCTGCATTCCAAATGGACTACTACTGACAGTACACTTCTATAGAGCATACTGTGCACACAACGCACTCACATAGAAGGTGCACTAAATTTCGACAGGTTAGTTCTCAAAGTGATCACTGCTGTTGTACATTAATTGAAAATGACAGGGCGAAGGTTCTTCTTCTCTTTTAAGTGAATGCATCTGAGCGGAGTATTAGTCCGACCATTTCCCAGCAACAGTCACCCACCACCAGCTTTTTGGGCGAAACTTCCATTCACTGTAACAAATAACTAAATTTGTGTGAACAGTACAGCCCCGTCTGAACCTTCCGCGCCATCAATGTTTTCGTCTTTCCCACTGGCTGATAGAAGCAAAGTAAAAGCAGGGTCCTCCCAGGCTTACATTTTCAGGGGAGGCTCACATGTATTCATTTATATATATATGTGTGTGTGTGTGTGTGTGTGTGTGTGTGTATGCCACACTCATGGATACTTGAGTGCTTGGAGCTGTACACCATCAACAGGACACTAAGAACCCTTGTCAAGAACTTAGTGAGGCTGTGGAAGACAACACTAGAGGTCAACTTAAAACCGATAGGTGAAGTAAGTTGAAGTAAGCATAAAGTGTGGCATATACCAAGGAGATGCGCTCTGTCTGCCGTGCTGTTGTACCCCCCCCCCAACACACACACAAAATTGACAACCTGATAGGTGAATGCCTCAAGCAAGAGAAACCCCTCAGGGAAGAGAAGGAGCTCGGAAAAGCTCCCAGATGGCTGGGAAGGGCTGAGCTGAAAGACAGGACAGAGGCCCTAATCGTAGCCACAAGAGCAGGCCCTGAGCACAAGATCTATAAAGGCAGGGGTCAACCACACCAGACAGGACCCCAGGTGCAGGCTGTGCAAAGACGCCCCTGAGACAATACAGCACATCATATTAGAGTTAAGATGCTGGCAGGCTAGGCAGGAATGGAACGCCATAATCAGGTGGCTGGCATAGTGTACTGCAACATCTGTGCTGACTATGGCCTGGAAATTCTGAGGTCAAGATGGAAGACACCATAGATGGTCGGTGGTAGAAACTGGCTCCAGCAGATCCTAGGAATGACATCTGGGATCTCTTTCCAGAAGAGTGCAGTCATAGGAACAGTAAAGATACTGCGCAGAACCCTCAAGCTCCAAAGTCTCTATTAGAGAACCTGAGGTTCTTTTACAAGTTTATTTAAATTCACTGATGTATTGGTGAGACATACACTACCAGTCAAAAGTTTGGACACACCTTCTCATTCAATGTTTTTTCTTTATTTTCACTATTTTCTACATTGTAGATACATACTAAAGACATCTAATGTATATAGCAAGATATATGGAATTATGTAGCAAAGAAAAAAGTTAAATAACTCTAAATATTTTCTATATTTTAGATTCCTTAAAGTAGCCACACTTTGCTTAATTGACAGTGCTGCAAACCCTTGGCCTTCTCTCAATGAGCTTCATGTGGTAGTCACCTGAAATGGTTTTCACTTCACAGGTGTGCCTTATCAGGGTTCATTTGTGGAATTTCTTGCCTTCTTAATGGGGCTGGGACCATCAGTTGTGTTGTGCAGAAGTCAGGTTG
>JAQNCA010000003.1:331239-342488 GCA_029783725.1 Acanthurus tractus | reverse complement strand
AAGCAGCCAGTTGCATCCACAAGGAAAACCAAAGTAAAAAAAAAAACGATTGATTTGATACATATAAAAAGAATGCCACTAAATGGTTCTGTATGCTGTATGTGTTTGCTTGTGCAGGTGAAAATATATTGTAGAAATAGATATGACAAAAAATGGAAATGTTTGCTTTTTAAACGATTTCACTTAAGGGGGGAAATAGCTGAGAGCAATCTGATACAGTACAATTATTGAGCTTTGTCCCTGTCCAGCCGAATGAATGAATGAATGAATAAATAAATAAATAAATCCTTGTAGTTCAGCCATCTGTTTACCTTTGCGCCAGATGTAAGATAGCAATGCCACCTGCGCCACTGGCGCACGGGGCAATCAGTCTTTAAAGGGAATGAGAGCACATTCTGTGATTGGCTTATGCATTTCCGGCCAAAGAAACACCCATGAAACACAGATGAATTGTTAAGGTGTTCGTACACAGCTGATACGACTGTCAGCGGGTGCAAGTGTAAGACAGGGCCCTTAAAGTTTTCCATATACATTATGTTAAAATCAAATAATAGAGGCAAATAGAATGTAGTATATACACATATTTAAGACACTGCAAATATGTTACTGCATATTTTTGCAGATGTAGCTTTAATATAGGATATGACAAATATATATGAATTATAAATGTCTATACTTTTGAAGTTTTATGTCCCAGCATTTAATATATATGTTTGTATATGGTCATATATCACATTATTTGTAAATGTTATTTTAACACATCTCTGGTTCTTGGAACTTTTCTTACAAATGTAATTCTTATTAATAGTGCAGACAGCTTCAGACTTCGACTGCGTCGTCTACATACCCTTGAAAGAGAAACAGGTTGAGGTGGTTATATTTCTTAGTGAGGAAGTTCCCGAGGATACGAGTGGGGTATCCACAGCGGATTTGATAAGCTGACAGACCGAAGTAAATACACTTGACAAAGTACCAGAGCTGGGCCACAAAGTTCTGATTAAACATCCTAAACGAAACAAATGAGACAAGGAAGATTAAAGCATGTTAAATCATCATATTTGTAGCAATATTTTGACTCAAAGACTAAATTTAAATTTTCTCTAATATTGTACAATAACCCTGAATTAAAAGTAACATTGTGATTTACTATTAATGTTACAGTGCAATAAATATGTTATTTAGTTGGTATCACCTTTCAGTGACAGCAGGTAGAATGAAGAACATCCACAGATGTATCCCAAATACAAGGGTCACCTGTAGGGAGGAACATACAACAGTTGAGTTCTATGGTGTGTGAAGTGTGAGACAAATTTATGCATGTCACCCAAACAATTATTGCAAGCCACTCTTGGCCTTTCTATGATAAACTTGTTTTCACCTGTTACATTAGTATGCCATCTGTTCACTGATAAGGAGTGTAATGTTACAAATCAAATTTTTTTTGGAAATAAATTTGTAGAGAATGTTTAAACCTATGTGACGATTGACTCATCTGTGTCTAGTAAGTTTTGTTGGTGAATGAGGGAACAAACAACTGTCAGATAGCCACAGTCGTCCCAATTGTAACTTTTTACATAAAAATCAAGAAACCAGAGAGATAAAAACATTAATGCTAATGATCTGAAAAAGTGAACTGAACCTGGAAGACTAGTTTTCCCAAGACAGCCTTGCGCAGGTACAAAGCTCTGTCGATGATCATGGTACTGAACTGGATGAGCAACATCACCAGAAAGGCCTCGGGAACTTGATCCTCAGACAGGGTGGAGGCTATATCAGCTGCTGCACTGTGTTTCTTGAGCAGGGAGAAAATAAGACTAATCATAATAATTAAGATAAGAATTTTCAATTACAGAAATAAAAATGTTGTATTTGTAATGCCTCTCTTTTGCAATCAAAGGGATTAAAAATGAAATTCCAACATTTGGCTTAGCAACAGCAAAGTAACCCAAAGGCTGTCAATATGGAATGAACAAAAAAGTTTGTTATTGCTAGATTATCACAAAATGACAATTTCCATCAATTCATCAGTTCTTCTGTCTTTGTCTCACCCCAAAAGCCCAAAAGCCAAACACAATTATAATGAAGTCGATGACATCAGTTAGAAACATGAGTGCATAGACATCAGTGGCAGCCCGATACTCTGCATGAAGAATACCCTTGAAGAAACCCTGGGCTGGCATGTAAACACTTTGAATGCTGCAAAAGAAGACACAATGGCAGGCATTAAACCACTGAATAAGTGGAGAAAGTAATGACATTTAGTAATACATTTTACAGTTTTAATCTCCTCTTGGATTTTAAGTAAATTAATTTGTATAATCTAAAACAATGTTTGGCATATCTTATTTTTTATTTAGTCATTAACATGCAAAATATATTGATAAATGCTCTCAGAGCATGACTGTGGTGACTTCTGCATATGTTAACATCACAGCCTCTAAACCCTACTCACCCAGAGATAAAGACTTGCTTTATATTGTGTCCAACAGCTAGCAGTCTTTGACTAGCAGCATCTTTCCTTTTGCCTTGCTGCTTCTTTGTTGGTGCTTTACAGAGATCTGCATTCTCAGCTGCAGGCTCCGCTGAAACAGTCAGAGCCCAAACCAAGGAGAGGTAAAACAAAAAACAAGAAAAGGATATTTTGAACAAAATAAGCAACACGCAGATATAAATTGTGATTACAGTTTAAAGTAATTCCATAAGATTTTATTCTCTTGTTATACAGTACATGTTAAGTAATTGTTTCTTGTTTTAAGCTACATAATAGAATTGAGCAAAACAAGTAGAAACTAGAAAGGAGAAAAGCTTCAGAAAAGCTACAATGCTGCAGTAGTTAATACGAACATGGCACTTTTCACCAAAATGAGCTAACCTCACCTTTTACCAATCTGTGGTTTAGGATACATTTTCCTAAAGTGGAAACTGTCATCTAAACATGGAAATATAGAAACTGAAGCCCTACTTAATTACTAATGTACAGTCTCATTTGAAAATAAATAAGGACAGAAATAAAAAAATAATAAAATGCACACATTCATTTGACAAGTTACTTATTTTCTGAAATTATTCTGTCATCTTTAAATTGGTTTTTGCCTGTTCCCTTTGTTTATTCATTTCTTCATTTGCTTATTTCTCTATTTATTTATTTATTTCTCTATTTCTGTATTTATTTATTTCCCTATTTCTTCACCCATATGTCTGCAGCATGTACTCAAGTTTCTGACTATTACCAAAAATGCACAGAGGGACACAAGGAGACCATGTAAGGAGGAAAAAAGAAAACAAGGTGAACATGTTTTAAGAGAAAGTTCTGTCCTCTGAGGCATCATTTGGCGCAACGTCTGTTTGTAAAGATGGCTGCAGATGGCTGTCAGTTCACTTCAGCAGCTGTAGTGACTTGCTTGCAACTTGAATCACTGTTATTATAAACAATACAACACAGAACATTAATCTGGCCTACCCTTAGACCCTGGCCAAAGCAGCTGCTGTGCCACAAGCATTAATGTACATCTCTCTTTTAGTTTAAAGAAAGACTTATATTTTCAGCTGCTGACTGTTCTTCTTACTTGTGCAAAGTGGATACCTGGGTCACACAGCCCCTTTGTTAGAATCAGTGTTGTCTTACGTTTGTTAAGATTCTCCTCATTTGCCCTTGCCATTGCAACCAAGGCAGAGGGTAGGAATATTTATAGTTTTAATACCCAGTATTCCTATAGCTTTACCTTATTTGGATATGTAGTTTAGGGCTGGTGACATGTGAGGACACAAAGACTTAAATACACTCTATACATAGGACAGTGTTAGATCGAGAATGGCAAAACTCATGATCACATACTGTACCGTTGCTAGTACTGATCTTCTTGATGTCAAGTTCTACAAAAAATGCCTCTGCATAAGACATCTGTTGTCTCATGACCTCCTAATTCCTACAGCTGATCTTTGACCAGATTTTTCATCACATTTTTTAATCCTTCTTCAGAGTTCATAAGTTATTAATTGCGGTCAGGATGTGAAAACAATTTCAACCAATATAACAACCAGTGAATACTAGATAAAAATTAACATTTCTCGCTTTAAGCTACTTTGTTCATGACATTATTATAATGAAAGTGAGAGCTATCTCTGCGGATCAGCTTTTTTTTAAAATGTGATTTCTTAAAATCAAATAGGGTAAAATTTTAACAGAGGAGACACTGTATTGGTGTTTTATGATTTTTTTCATTATATTTTTCAGGGGCATAGATGCGCATATCTAATAAAGATGTCTTACCATTTTGTTTTTTTGTTTTTTTAGGCAGGTTGACCAAAAGAGGGGTAAAGATACAGAACTTCCACACGGCAGACATATTAACTTGTAATTACACCTGTACTGTCAGGTGCAGGAATAATAAAACTACAAACCTTTGCTGCACTGTTGTATGGGCTGTCTAGGTTTCTTTCTGAGGCGAATACTTCTGTGTTTTTTTGGGACTTCCTCTTTCAGCTGCTCTTTGTCTCCATCCATTGTATCTTCTCCCAAGCTACTGGGAGTTGTCTGTCCATCTCTTGACCCAGTTGGTGCTGGTTCAGGTGCAGTAGACTGAGGGGAAGCAGCAACAGAGCTGGTGCTTGGTTCAGCCTGGTCCACATTACCCTACATAAAGAAATTGATAATATAAAATGAGGAAAGTATCTTATAAATGTCATATATGTATCTTAAAAAATGGGCTTGCTGATGCTATTACACAATGTCATTGCTTTATTCAAAAACAAAGGACTCACATGACTTTGAAAGTGGCTAATGACAGGGCAGTATCATATCTATCCATCCATTCATCTATCTATTTCTCTCTCTCTCTTTCTTAAATACATATATAACTAATTAATTAATTAATTAATTAATTAATTAATTAATTTTATTTTTTTGTACAAAAAAGGAAACTAAGTAATTGCACCTACCTTATCAAGTTGGTCTTGCATAGTAATTTCCAGATCTTTCAGGACAGGAGTTGAACTAAATCTTCCCTCCTCCTCTTGTCTTTCTTCCTTCCTACTTTTATCTTCGTATCCCTCTTTAGTTTTTCCTTCACCTTTACAACTTTTTGGTGAGGGATTCTGCTCCTCAAGAGGCCCCTCGTGGTCCCACAGGCCATAACGCTGTGGGCAGGCACACAGATGCACACACACGCACATTCGCGCACAAGTGTAAACACCAAGAGACAAATGTGTGAGTCTAAATTCATGCCGGCTTAAAGGTTAACATTATATTTTCATTGTTTATTTGCCCTATGAAAATGATATTTATCTGATGTTTTATCAATTTGAAGGAAGAACCCTGTGTGAGGTTAAAGATGGTATACTTTATACAATATTGCAACATTTTTTGGCAGTATTTTATGTTTTTTTGCCATCACTTGCAGTCTGCATGCTAAAGCCTTGACATATTATCCACATAACCCATTCTGATGTGTTAAACGGACTGTACTTAAATAGTTCTTTTCTGATCTTCCACTGCCAATGCCAATGCCAATACCTCATTAGGTCTGAAAAATACCTTATACTTTGAAATCTATCTTCATATTATACTCACCAGTTTAACATAAATACTTTAGTTTATAAATGCAAGCTGCCTCCCTCTCCTACTGATTAATTTATAAAAAGAGAAGCTATTATGGTTGCTGCCATTGTTGTACGACAATGACAACTTCCCTTTCCATGAAGTTGCCACAAATAAATTTGCCCCCAGTTTACCAGTAGGAACTTTGAATGAGGTTCGAACATATTTTCATTTGTAAAAAGTCTGGAAATTTTAAGTTCTAAGAGGTTTGAAATGCTTCATTAGTCTCCACCAGTACAGGTCTGAGTTTGTATAATATTTTACATGTAACTATCATATGCATACTTAAAGCTCTTTTGCAGGCTTTCAATTCTAAAATGAGTAATAAGGAAAAATAAAGTCTGTCAGTCATAGACTTTAAAAAAGTCATAAAACTTAAAGATGAAAACAATAAATCAAAAATAACTAAATGAAAAGCCTGCACTATCAATTCGGTTGAAAATGAAAAAGGGAATATGTTATTTGCTACCATTGTTGTAAATCCAAAGCTTTCAAAGCTTGAAAAGTGGGCTTAGCAAAGGGAAGTAGTATAAAACCAATAATCATGCTAATAATATAATAAAATAGTATAAAAATAGCATAGTACTGACAAAGTCTAATATCCATTGGCTATATTTAGCAACTCAATAACCAGATTGTAATGGTGTGGTAGCAAGAGTACGATTTATAGCACTAAGTTAAACTGTAAACTTTGCACCTGCTACATGCTGCTCTACCAGTGCAACAACTCTGACATGGCCTTGCTTACAAATAGTTGAGTGTAACCATAATTACTGTAAATATAAACCAACCATCAGCAAAGATCTATGGAAGAACAGAGTCAGCAGCTGAAGAAGATCATATCTGATGTAGTTGTCGGCCTTCTCCAGGCCCAGGATGCGAGGTGGGAAGAAAGGTTTGTCTTCATTTAGAGCCATCTCATTCACACTGTTCCAGGGAAAGAATCCAAACTGGAAAAGATATTTCACCACTACCATTACCTGGAGAGGAGCAAAGCAGCACAACAGTACCACCAGTCAAACCATAAGAGAGCACAGAAACAGTAAGAGTACACATGTTGACCCCTATCCCACCAGTACTTGTTGTTTCCTGTATAATGTAGGGTTTTTGGGTTTATTACTGTTCAGAACTTAGATTACAGGAGAGGATCTCTACAATTTTACTAGTAACTGAGATACCACATATCATATGATAAGCAATTAGAGCAAATGCAACTAAGGTTAAGGTGATGTTGTTTATCTCCTAGGGGCCACTGATGCTTTGGCCTTTTTAAACATTAGAAACAATACTGATCTATCTTATGGCAAAGAAGCTACTAAAGTGTCTGCATGTATGTCTGTCAGCGTTCATACCTCTGTGTAGACTATGGCAGTCATCCAAAACCTCTTTGTAGGTCTTGGAACGGATAGCATAGCCCATAAGAAAACCATTATGGGCAGGACCAGTGATATCACAGAGGCACTGACCACATTGTTTAATACTATGATGAAATAGCAAACTATCTCTGAGTTGGCTGCTAGCAGGTTGTACATGGCAAACAGCAACTTCAGGAGACGGTTCTGGTTGTTATAGAACTCTCTGCTCTGTTCCACCTCCTCAATGAAGAACTGCCTGCAATGAGAGAAGGGAACCATGAATTGATATTTATTTATTATTGCATTCATCACTAGTCCCAATATCTGATATAACCAATGACCAGAGCTATAAACAATGCCCAAGTTGTAATCAACTACAGCTGTTCCTAAACTTATTCATATCTCAAACATTCCCACCACAAACATAATGGTATTTCTGCTGCTTCAAACAAAGTACACTCTGCAATCAAGGTGTTCTAAAGAAACCCCATCACTGTGTATTATTTGTGGACTCCCTGAGTCAAGAATGTCAACAGTATCTACCTTTCTCCTAGAAGCTCGCTAGCTGTTCTGGCGTGTCTGTGTTGTTGCTTGGATGGGACTGATACCAGGTCTATGCTGCTGGGTGGGGGTTCTGGACTCAAGAGGTTTGCAGTGCTGCTGTGCTTTGTCCTGGGAGTAGAGTGGCCTGTCACACCCCTACTATCCACATCCAGGCAGCTGAAAGAATAATTTAAAAAAATACTCAAGTAAAATAAACAAATGCATGCTGTAAGGCAGTAAAAATAGACAGTATTTGTCTTTTTTAAACATTCTCAGTTTTAATTTTCATGACAATTAATCAGGGTTGCCAACTCTCATATTTCTGGTGTGTGACACACACTCTCATGATCAGCCTCACACTCTCGTGCTGCCCAAACAATTCTCATGCCAAAACTAGATAAACTAGCAATTCTATTATGGTTGGATCAATATGATGAGTATAGGCTATTAAATTACTTTCTGATTTGTGCACGATGCCTATCTCTGAGTTGATTGAACAGCTGCTCAAGCACACAACTAGCCAGTACTAGCCAATCTCAGCACAGTAAGGTGGGAGTTGCTGCTTACAAAAAGTTAAATGTGAAGCAGCACTGAACCCAGAAGGCATTTAAGCTAGCCAGCCACACTCCCCACTAACCTGGTATGAACCAAAGTAATTAGGACAGACATAGATCTTGGATTATTTGATTAAATACTAACACACAATTACAAACAAACCTAGGGGGTCTTAACAAACTATATATTTTAACTATGTATTTGTTTTGAATGAACGTTCTGTCAGGTACAGAGCAAGTGTAAGATCCTATGCTTTTTAAACAGCTAGCTAGCTTGCATTAGCTAACGTTAGCCCTCTAACATTAGGGGCCTGGCAAAGAAAAGAAAGAAAGCAAGACCAGCGTTTCCTGCAGCACTTTGTAGTTTAAGTGGCCACCTTGACAACACATGCCCCCTCCTTAACTGCCATCGGGTTAATGTTGTCAAACTGTTCACATCCATTTTCAATTTTTCAAATTTTTATAATGGTTCTTATTAGGCCTGCACGATTAATCATTTTAGAATCTCAATGTAGATTCACCCCTACATGCGATTTCATTTCTAAATTACGTAGTTTTTTTACCAAGAGCCGGCGGCATGTGTCAGAGCTGTAAACAAGCCCTCCAAGGCTTCTCCCTTATCCTATGACAAAGCACCTTTTGGTCACGCGATCCATGGCACACAGAATCAAATAATTTGTTGAAACTTTCTGAGTAGGGACTGTGGCGATGCGGAAATAACATTAATCATAAGGAAAAGTCAGTGAACAAATGAGCGCAAAATGGATGTTGCTGAAAACCCAGGTAGGAGTGATGAGAATAAAAAAAATCAGGCAGAAAACCGTGATTTCAATGCAAAGTTAAAAAATTGAGATTCATATTTTTTCCTGAATCGTGCAGGCCTAGTTCTTATATTAATTTTCCATACGACTGCAGCTGGGTTTTCTCCTGTCTCTTCTCTTCAACTGGAGGTAGATACACACATCTACTTAAAAGGAGTGTGTTCGTGTATATATTTGGGAAAGTTAGTAAGTGTGGTCATGTGTGGATTTGTTAATGTGTTGGCTATGTGTTTAGAGTAAGATTGGTTGGTATGTTGTTTTGTTTTGTTTTTCTACTTATGAATTCGATCAAATGGTAAAGTTTTGATTTTAAAAAAAAAAACACGTCTTTGACTTTGGCAGCCCTGCAATTAACACATACAACAAAAGAACATCCATGTTTGAGTAAGGCCGAGCCTTCATTACATCACTCAGAGCATTTGCCCAAAATCCTATCTTAGCCTATCAAAGCCATCGTTTGGTATGTATTCTACTGTTATTACTAGTATAGGTTCTGAGAGAGCAGCTTTATTTCAACTTTTTAATGGGGAAACTGAAAAACAGAGACAATTTAATATTTTTTTAAAAAGATGCCATGTCTACACATCAAGATCCTGAAGATTAAAGCCAGAAGCATGATAATAAAGCCCAAGTCCAGAGTACCTGTACAAACACTTCATCCTCCAGAAAATTAAAAAGAACCCTATCTTCCAAACCAGACATCCAGAGCTGTTGACTGATGCCTTTTACAATAACTACAAGCACACTTTTGAAGAGAGAATTGATCATGATGGAAGTATGACCATCTGTCAAAACCAAGGGGCAAACTCCCCACTCCCGCATTGAAGCCAACCAGGAAGTACAAAAACTTGCAATTCCGCGACTGACTGGCTCCAAAAAAGACCATATTACTATTGGAGCCCCATTGGAGTTAGATTGACCAACTTTAGAGCAGAAATAAACATATTTACAGCCTAGTTCAAACAATGTTTTGTGGTCTACAGCTTCTCTATCATCTCATGAAAACTCTGAGGGGGTGAATTTTCTAACTCATTTGTTTATTTTATATTTAAGCTTAAAATTCAGCAGTTTTCCGTTGATTGACAGCCTGTTGATGAATAGCCAGGGGCTGGTAGCTGAGTGGGTGTGCTTTCTGTCCTTCAACCCCCACCTCTTTTCCCATATTTGGTTTTTCGTTGTTTAGGCGGGCTCTTGGTGGAGTCATGCGCAAGCTAATGGTGGCACCCACGACGACATTTCTGTGGCTTCACTTTTGCTCATGCAGAAACCATTGGGTGACGTCACAGAGGGTTTGTCCAGTGTTTTATACAGTCAATGGTCAAAACCAGTCTGAACACTAAAGACCCAGTGCTCGCATTTACTGATGAGATAAAACAAAGGAACAGCAATGCACCAACGAAACCAGACCAGTTTCATGTATTTTAGAAGTATTTTGCCAGCTGAAAGCAGAGGTGACAGGAACAAACCTTAGCAATAGAACCAGATGACAGCACAGTGGACAGAAAGCTCATACAGAAAGCTCATACTGGCCAAGCAGAACCAAACAACATCCAGCAACTGAGAGAAGAGGTCCAAAAAGGCAAGGCAAGGCAGAGCAAGGCAAGTTTATTTTTGTAGCACCATTCAGACACAAGGAAATGCAACATGCTTTATGTAGGGTATGGAAATACATAAAAAAAGATACATTAAGAAGCATAAAATTATATTTAAAAGATAATAGAACCTTTAAGCAACAATAAATAATTGTAAGTTTAAAAGCAATTGCACTTAAGAGACAAATAAAAATCAAAAAAGCAACTAATAATTAATTTAAGATTAAATTAAAATAAAGCATGGAAAATAATTGGATGAAACCAAGTAAAGAGAAAAATAGCTACATATTATTATGAACCTTTGTGTCTTATTTATTGGACAGACAGAGTAAAGAGAAATGTTTTAAGCAGCTAGAAAAATGAGCTGACAGCTGTAGCAGATCTAAGGTTTTCAGGAAGAAGAACCCTGACTTCACTCATCCTACAGTATATCACTGACTGAGAAACTAAGAAAACAGTTGAAAGAAGAATGTTTAAAGAGCTCATATGACTTTTACAAACCACCTTTGCCTTCCAGCAGGAGGACATCAGTTATGTGGCTGAGATCACCAATATAAAAGAAAATGCAGAGAACAGGTATTTAATCTCACAGACACAACACTCTAGACCAGGGGTTCTTAACCTTTTTGACGTTGAGGCCCGATTTTTTTCAGTGCAGAGTGGCCCGGGGCCCATTAAATATTAACACTGTATAGATTTAATTGATCGCATTCATTTATATTCAATAATGAATCAAATCCACTCACAGTTTAACAAGCTAACAAGCTAAAACCTGAATGAAGTTTAAT
>JAQNCA010000003.1:309550-324639 GCA_029783725.1 Acanthurus tractus | reverse complement strand
TCTATCTATCTATCTATCTATCTATCTATCTATCTATCTATCTATCTATCTATCTATCTATCTATCTATCTATTTGAAATGTTACCTTTTAATTCAAAGAAATAATTGGAATACATCTTAGCTAGGAGAGAGGGCAAAAAGCTAAGGGTGTCTGGCAAGGGAGCAACTTTTTGTTACACACCTTTCGATGTAAGGAGGCGCCCCGGTCTTATCAGGCATTTTGCACTTTTGTTTTATTTATTCAAGCCAGGGAACAGTCCTAGTGTGCTGGACCAGTAAGTCTGTTCTATGTGCACAACACATTCGGGAATGTAATTAGATCAGCTGTCAGCAGCAGTGATCTAATTTGCCGGTTGAAGAGAGAGAGAAGAGAAGAGAAGAGGGGAGAGGAGAGGAGAGGAGAGGAGAGGAGAGGAGAGAAGAGAAGAGAAGAGAAGAGAAGAGAAGCTTTATTGATTGCACATTGGGGAAATTTGTGTGTTGCAACAGCTCAGATATAGATGACAGAAAGAGAAAAACAATTTAAGAAAGATATCACAAAGAAAAATAGCATTATATACTGAGTTTAGAATAAAGATATCAAGAAAAGTAACATGACATACATTATTAGAAAGCATACACAGTATGCATTATGGATGAAGGGGTGTGCAAGAAGATAATAAATGAGTATGTATATGTACATGTACTATTTATGAAGTAAGAAGTGTAAATATGTGTGTGGGGGTGCACTGTGTGTGCATAAAGTGTTCAAGTGGCTTGAGGTAGAGTGGGGGCAAAGTGTCCAAGTGACTCATGATGTCATGATGCGTTATAGAGTCTAACTGCTGTCGGGATGAATGATCTGCAAAAGCGCTCCTTCCCTCAGCAAGGCCTAGTTTTGTTTGAGAAGGCTGGCAAAAAGAGGTCTTTTCTTTTTCTTCACTCAGAAAGTGGCGGTCAGTTAGAATGAGGAAGGTAGAGTCAGGGAGAGATACCTTTTGTGGTGCTAAAGCTCTTCCCTGCCAGACGGGGCCATGCTCTACCTCCCTTGAATCCCCCACTCTCATGGGTAAGGCAAGGTAGAAGAGTGAACACTATCAATACTTACCAGTACTTACCAGCCCAGACTAGGTGTTGTTATACCCTGTTACATGCATGCTTGGGGCACTAACAGAACTCTGTGGGAGGGTCAGGTCAGCGATGGCATCCTTTGGGTTATCAAGTGGGCGCCCTCCTTCTTGGGTGTTTCGCTGATAGGCCCACGACACCTCCAGAGGGTTCAGCAGTGAATGCTGGGGTCCCAGGTTCACCCCCTAGATGCCATCAGCTCACTTGAGAGCCCAGGCAGAGTCCCTCCTCTTCACCCACAGCCACCTACTCCCCACCTACTTTAGCAGTTCTGGAGAGGTCCTTAACTGCCTGCCAGTGGGCCTTCCCTCGCACTCCCATCTCCCTGAGAGGCCTTGATGTTGAGGTGACTACGAATCCTCTTCAGCCTACTTCCACTGGGCGTACCTTCGCTCTCCAGCCCCATTGTTGCATGTCGGCTGCAAGTTCAGCATACCTTAGCCTCCTCGGCTCAAAGGCCTCCTCCACTGAACTCTCCCATGGCACCATGAGCTCAATGATGTAAACGAGTTTGAGGGAGGCCGACCACATAACAAGACCTGGTCGCAGGTTGGTAGATGCAATCTTAGCAGGGATGCAGAGCTTCTGGCCCAAGTCTACTAGCATCTTCCAGTCCCATGCCCAGCCTAGTTGGCCAGCGTCTGGCCCTATGTTGCTGAGGCTGGTTTGACCCTCGCCCTCCCAGACAAATGATATCGCCTGCCAGGGGGATGACGGGGGAGGAAGGGTGTTCATGCTTGTCCATTGGCTCTCTAGCGCTGCTGCAAGACTCTTTAAGACCTGGTTGTGACGCCAGGTGTACTGACCTTGACTGAGGCTGGTCTTGCAGCCAACCAGGATGTACTTCAGTGATGCTGGACTTGGGAAGAGAGGGCACATGTGGTCTTCGCCATATCACTGACCTAGGCTGACAAAGCCACCTCTGCCCTCCGGGACTAGGCCCACAATGTCCCTGAGCCTGAGTACTCAATTGCTCAGTTGCAATTAATGGAGTCCACTTCCTCAAGGTCGCCAGAATGGGGGCAGCTTGGGCACTTCTAAAATCCCTTCGCTGTAGAGCCCAATACTGCTGAAGCACCTAGGAAGCCATTTCCTTGCATACAAGCTGACTATCCTCTCCAGTTTTTCCACCTTTGAGAGTGGGACCTCATGCAATGTTAGGGGCCACATGAGCTGAGGAAGTAGTTTGTACTGCATGCACCAGAGCTTCAGTTTACCAGGAAGCAGGTTTTTGTCGATCTGCATGCTCTTTGTCTTTGAGGGCGGCAAACACATCTACATGCCCACCCACACAACCCTAAAGCTTAAAGATAGCGTGGAGCATGAATCAGCTCCGCCAAACGCCATCTTGTCGTTGAGAACATGTACGCACACACACATGCGCACACACGTTACATGCTTGCCACTGCCACTGTTAATTCTTTGGTCTAACTGCTTGTTATATCTGCTTGTATTGTAGTTGTTGCAGAGAAGTTTTTTTTTTTGCAAGTCCAAGTCAAGTCTCAAGTCTTTGGTCACAAGTCCCAGTCAAGTCTCAAGTCTCTAAAAAAATAATCTCTCATTTCTCTTCTTGTTTTAATGAGCCCTCTATCATCTGCTGCTATTTGGGCTACTAAGAATACTACACTGCTATATCTAAGAAATTCAAAGCATCTATTGTATTACTATCCCCCCTTTATCTATTAGCATAAAGTATCAGTACTGATTAGTTGTTTGTTATATGATCACTTTAAACAGGGTAAAAACAGTAACCTCTTCATGGAAGCAATCAACGGTGTTGTTTTGCCTAGAACAAAATATTTAACAATAATAAACCTGCAATAAGATCAGGATGGTTTATCTTATTTTCCTCTTAATACACTGGGTAAACATTAACAAGCTTGTAAGTGTCTTCCAGAGGCCTACTGTAAAACCCAGAAAAGTATTAGGCAACAGAATGGTTACATTTCAAAACGATAAAGCTGGTCAGGTAACAAGTTACAGACACATTGTCTGTCTTTTCTAGTTTAGATTTGTTCTTAGACTCTTTGTCTGCTGCTATCTCACTGGGACGTTTGGTTACGGTGCTTCGACTTACTGGGCAGTATCTCTCCTCTACCAGTGACATGAAATTCTTGAAGCTAGGCTTGTCAATCAGAGACAGAGGCAGATTTCATGAAATGATGAGATCCTGTATTATGAATTCAGTAATGGCCTTCTGTCTGGGATGGCCCTGGCTGTATATCTGCACACCTTATGTCTGAGTTAAGAAAGAGGCAAGGCTTCTCTATCCCTCTGCACTGGCCACTTTTTCGCTCTGTTGAATTCAGAAAAACTGTAATTATGGTAATAAGATCTGAATGATATAGCTTACATTTTTATGTGTAGCCAAAGCCATCTGAAACCATGTTATTGAGAGAAGAACTGGTTCTAAGCTAATGTTGCAGGCTATACCGATATTGTATTTTTGAATATAGAGAGGGTTGCTCAAAGCCAGTAGCAAGCTAAGTTAAACATGGCTGATGCTGAGCTGAACATGTTTGCTAACCGTCCATATGCGCTAATGTGACTGATCTATCCAGGCGAGTTTTTAGGTGCCTGATAAAATTTGATGTGGTTGATCCAGCGTCCTTAATCTTGGTACCTCAGACTTTGCATTCAGCACTTCTTTTGTTGGTGCCGTCTTGTTTGAAGTTTTTGTAACCAAACGTAATTACAAAGGGTACAGCAGCAGCTGCAGGTGTGTCGGTCGCCATAGTGTCATCTGAGGTACTAATGCATGGGGCCGCGAACCGCGCACCCGATGCCTAATATGGTTACCATGGTAACCATGTCAAAAAGAAGGGAATGACATTAAGCTCGTCAGACTTTTCAGAGCTTCCCCAATGTTAATACGCCAAAAAAAGAAAAGAAAGGAAAGGAAAAAAGAAAAATAATGACTGTTCACGAGTCCAAAAACACGAGTCCAAGTCGAGTCTGAAGTCTTTTTAGCACGAGTCTACGTCAAGTCTGAAGTCTCGCTGTGTGCAAATCCGAGTTCTCGAGTCCCCATCTCTGAGTCGTAGCTATCTTCAATAATTGTTTATTAATTGAAGTCATTCTGTATTTATAGGCAATATTACCTATATTTATTAAACATTATTGTATATTTAAAGATCAGTTGTCTGTGGTTATTTGTTAATGTTTATTTTGATTAAGGCTGGTTTATCTGGTCAGTGCTCAGATTCAACCTTCTCTATTCTCCTTTGACTGTTAAATAGTGTTTTACATATTGCCGTTTTAAGTGAAATATCTTGATTCATTTTTGACTGATATATGATTTCGTTCGATGGCGGGACTCTGATTCAAACCAGGTCTTGCTCTCAGGTGTGATTTTGCAAGACCCAATAATTTTGGCAGCAATTCTGCCTCTTTATCCCCTTTGTTTTTTATCAGGTGTTTGCTTCTACATGTAGGCCACTCTCTTTTTTAGAGCACAACACCTGCTTTTATAGGACACTAGGTGAGTACAGCTGTTGGTTTCTGGGCTCCAGGTGAGCCCCATGCCCTTTGAAGAGGAAAAAGATGCATTGTCAGGTCTAAATCCCTCTGTCTCTGTCATTTCTTTCTTTTTTCTGCCATGTTTTTGGGGTAAGAAACTGCATTCAGCACCCATCTTCGCTGCGTCCACAAGCTTACTCTCCACGAGCACTGAAGTTTTGTATAAACATATTTTTGAGATATTGTCATTTTAAAATCTATTAAAATGCAAGTGTGATCAAAAAAGAAGAGTGGCAACAGAATAAATAAAATTTTAGATGAAGGCCTGTGGGTGACTCATGTGGTCCTTGGGGCGACCTGGTGCCTGCGGGCACTGTGTTGGTGACCCCTGCTCCAGGTGATGTGAGGAGATCTATTGCCTCTTCAGGTGTGGCAACTGAAATTGGACTACCATTAACATAAAACTGCCGCTTAATAATTTTCTTTGCATCAGAACCATGTTCTTGTTTAGCCCCTTACGCTGCTTATCTTATGGAGTACATAGCTATAGCTGATAAGGGGCTGTTTCCAAATACACTGACTTTCATCCTGTATTCTACCACTGGTCGGATTATGTCATTATTCTTATACCACATATGAGAAATCTCTGTGATCTTCTTGAATTACTAGGCAATAAAACATTTGCTCAACATCTACTGCTAGGGCCACAGGTTCTATTGTTACCAACAAAACCCATTGGGGTGTTGTTGAAATGTGCTCAACTTGGTCACTGTCAAACATTTTTACATGAACTTAATACAGTGATCCTTTATCTCTGGCTTTTTCTTCAAAATTCTCCATAGTGAACAGAGATGTTTTAAGGTTACTTCCTGTTTTTTTTGGGGGGGGGGTCAGAGAGCAAAAGGGTAAAAGAGCAACTGAGTTGTTGCACCTCTGCATCCATTACGGCCATTATGGTACAGTTATGGAGGCTTTATGACTTCACTCTACCCCTCTATCAGTTCTGAAAGAGGTGCAACTGCTGGGGTTGACCTTTGTATTTGCTTTTGGTGGCTGTCCCCCCCCAAAAAATCTTTCTTAGTCAAGACTATGGTTAATGTCGGACTAAGAAAACAGTCAGCTTTGTTGATGGATTTAGATCCACTTTTGCATAGGTTTTTGCTGCTGAAGAGGCTGTTGATGATGATCTACTGATGGATGTTCTTGATGACTGTGACTTAGCACCAAATGATTGAGGAAGCGTCTGTCCCTTGGTTGCTTGATCTCCACTAGCTTCAAGATAGCTTCATTTCGCTGCAAAGAGGTGCCTTCTTTAAGATAATTTTTCCAGAGCATAGGCTCTTTATTACTAAATAATGTCTTGCGTGCTTAAGCCCGCTGTGCTATTGTCTTTTTACTGTGCTGCCCTCACACAGCATAGACTGTGGCACTACTAGACAGCCAGTTAATGTATAAGTTTCTTACAATAGACACACAAGGCTTGCATTTCTTGTTGTTTACTGTCCTCTGCTTTTTATTACTATATTGTAAAAAAAAAAAAAAATCTCCAAGGTCCAAGAGGTGAGAAAAACTTTTAGCAACACCAGGAAAGCACTGTCCCTAGCAACTGCCTGTACACAACAAAACCAAAACTTAACTCTCAAAAAAGATAGTAAAATGAGATAGTTTACAAAACACAGACTGGTAGGAGCACTCATTCCGACGCAACAAAACACAACTTACTTTTTAAACATTTTAAGTAAGTTTTTCAAACTAACTTATTTAACTTGATTTTTTACTTACTTATTTAACTCAACCTAATAAACATCAAAGACGGCATGATGTAGTTAAGGGCACAGGATAAAATACAACTCTTTTTGAACCTCTCAGGACACCTCAAATCAGTGTTGCATTTCATGATGCACATCATTTGACCTTTTGGTGGGTTTTTTTTGTTTGTTTTGCTTTTAACTGAATAAAACTCAATCAAACCAGAAGAAATCCCATCTGTGATGCTTCTTTGTGGAGGTCTACAAGCACAGTGTCCAAGTGCCAGTGTTGCAAATTAATTCTTTAAAGTTTCTGCAGGCGGGTTGATTTATTGATAAAGTGCTAAATCGAGTGATGCCAACACTTATTAATGCCATTTCATGGTAACACAATGGCACAGTGACAACTGCAGAATCAATTTGAGCACACAATGATGATACTTAAATTCACTGGCCATCTCAGCGAAATACATGATCTGAAATTTGTGGGTTTAGTTGGGTTTGTTTATTTACACACATTTTTATTTGTATAAGTAATGTAATCTGTAATTTGTAATGCTTGAAATGGTGGTTATATATATATATATCCCACCCCTCCCCACTTGAAACCATTCATTTGCTCTGTAATGGTTGAGCTGACAACCTAATAAGCCAACCGTGTGACTGCACTCACGCATGCGCAGAGTAGAGCTTTGCAACAGTTGGGTTCAACTAACTAACTGCCTTGACATGAGGTGTTTATGATCCTTTCATAAGAGACCAGGCTATCTTCAAGGACAAAAAGGCCATGCTGTCTTTCACCACTGGGTTGCATGAGTCCATGTTTAGTGCAAATGGCAACAAAATTGATAAGTTGACCTGACTGCCAAGTGCATTGTTGAACTGCGAAATGAAATTTGCTTGTTGCATTTGATGGCAGGATGTAACGATAGATCAATTATATGTTTTAGTTTCAGATTAAATTGGCTCTGCTTCCCTAACAGTAAAAGTCACTGTACACTACAGCAAAGCTCATCAGCTGTCTTTATTGTCTCATAAATGTAACTTGCTTGATCACTGTTACTTAGTAAGTGTCTTTGATTCAGTGTTAATGTATATTCTGTTACTCAATCATTTTCTCAGTATAGTGTAAACATATTTATTGTATGGCACTTCTGCTGATTATGGGATAATAGTGATGTCTCTTTAAGAGTTAAGACAGCCAGCATAGCTTTATGTCTGCACAGTTAAGACAACATAGAACTCATGGTAGCAGGAGAGTTCATAGGCTCACTTGACCTCATGATAGAGAGGAGTGAAGACATAGCTCTGTCATTGTCAAATTCACTATCTAATGTTTTCCTGCTTGATGAGCACATGTATTGTCATGTCAAGGCTGCTCTGTGAAGTTTTCATGTGAGCACAAGCACTGTGCCTATGTTTTTTTTGTAATTCTTCACGTGCTTTTCTGTATTAAACAATGAAGATACATTTCCCATTTAATAGGAGAACTAAAAATTTTCCCTGACCTAACAGAAGTGAAGATGTGGTTCATATTGGGAGCCCTCAGATTTCTTTGTTGTCAAGACTGCTTTTAGATGTTTTTGCTGCCAGCCTGCTAGCTAGTGGATGGTCAGGAGCTGAGTAACTAATGGAGGATGGCATCCAACTTTGGATACTGAGAACCAGTGGCAACTGTTACCCACCTCTACCACGAACCACTTGAGTACTTGAGTAAATCCTTAGTCTTTAAGGGACTGATTTCACTTTGTATTGTAGATTTTGTACAAGAAAAGGGCTTCCAACATATCAAGTTCTATTATATTTGTACTCATTTATGCTCTGTTGTTGTTTCAAAAAAACAAAACCCTTTCTGTACGTCAGAGAAGAGAATTTATTTGATCATTCTTTTCCCCTGCTCTATTTTCAGATGGCATGAGTATTTGAAACAAAGTTCACTTACCAGTCCACTTATATAAATTTTGTTGGACTTAGGGTAACTAAGTACTACTACCAGGACTCTGAATAAATACAAGACACAATATAAAAGTCAATCTCGTCTCAACCTGATTTTTTTCATTCATAAGAGACAAACATAGACTTGGTAACATAAATACTTACGATCTCTTGAGCTGTGACAGAGACTTCATCTCAGCTTGTTGGTGGAACTTAATGTTCTTAACAATACTGGACCTGAAGAGCTGAAACCCTCTGTAAAGAACAAACAGCTGTCATTGCATCTGTCAGCACATAACTGGGAAGTCAATATCCATTCATTACAATAAGACAGAATTGTGTGTCAAATTAATAATAGGGGCCTCTACATTCAGGATCTTCAGCTACATCTGTATCTCAGGGCAATTACCTGTTGAAATATTGAGATTCAGCATTTGGATTGTCTTTTTTTTCATTGCATATGTGACCGGATGAATTGTCAATCAGGACTAGCCACAGTTAATTTCAATGTCACACACTATTTATGGGCAGGTGCTGCAGAGACAGTCAGGTGTGTTGGAGTCCCTGGTATCTGTCTAGCAGAAAAGCTACATGCACAGGTATGTACAGCGGGATTTTAAAACTGTTTTAAGTAACTTATTACTCAGTGACCTAACAATTATTTGCACAAATAGACGCAACAGCAAGAGATGACCTGCACAAATAGACACAGGGACGAAGGCTTATCGCTCTGTCAGGCAGACACGACACCAAGAAAGGGTGGCCACAAACAATTTGGGAAATGTGCTTTCTTTCTTACATTTTATGTTTTTAATGTTTATTGTTTTAGCATGATTGAGGTATATTGTTGAAGAGTAACCTTTTATCTGTGACTACAGAGCCCGGTGCACAGCACAGTTGTCAGCTGTTTTAGTACGGTTTTATGTGGTTTTACTGATTTTATGTTTTAGACCTGTAAACCTGAGCCAAAGCACATTTTATCTTGTAGCAGTGGTTTGATTACAGAGGGACGGAGGCCGGGCATTGTGACCTACATTATTATTTGCATGGTTTTATTTTTTTATGAATCAGGTGTTTTAATTGCATGAAGTGTGATGTGTTTTACTTTTGTATTTATTTTATATTAAGCACCTGACTTCCCAGTGTTTTCATTGTCATATTGTGTAAGTGCGTTCATCCATGTTCTGCGAATCACCTAATGCTACTTCTGTTTTAAATTAGAAAATAAAACTGTAGTAGTTAGCCACAGTTTCTGCTGCTACATATATACAATTTGACAGGAGTTATAAACAGTGTTTGGGCTGTCAATCTTCATCTTTGATTCCTTAAAAATTAAGTTCTTTGTTATTGCAATATTTAGATTTTTTATTCTCAAACTTTATAATTAATAAAAACTATGATTATACATAGTACATTTCATAGTTTCCATTGTGCGATTGACATTTGTCCACAAAAGGGCATTCCAACATTACAAACAGCAATGTTGAAATAGGCAAGAAATGACAGTTAAAGTTTATAACAATTTCATCCTCATACTGATGGCACATTGCATACAAACCATGTCAATTTGTCAATAATTGCCTTTTCGGCTACTGGTAAGTTGGCTGGTTTCCTGATTCTGAAAGCTGAGGATTACAGGTTTTCAAAAAAAAGCGTAATATGCAAATCTGCTCCAAATGGAAAATCTGTTTGTCAAGTATAGTCACTTTAACTCATAATAGCAAATTGACAATGTTATAATAAATATAATTAGCTGAAATCCCTTTTTGATTTTACTTTGGTAGTAAAAGCTCCTTTAATGTTGATTAGTGGAAAAAAAGACTGTAAGCCTTGTTTGATTTCAAGTTGTTATTATACAATTAACCATGAAAACTTCATGATGATGATAGAGTGATGTTAATACTCTTGAATGCCACTTCACTTACAAAATAATTTATGACAAAATTCACAGAAGGCAGTAGTAAAAAAGATAAAGGTTTGACCCTTAAGTTTAAGAATGAACTTAAATCAAAGGCATTTTTAATTCATTTATTCTAAACCCTCTGGCCTGTGGCACATTGAATAAAAATATATTTTTTAGATTTTTTGTTTTGAAATATTTTACATAAACAATCAAGTGTACTTTTTCTTTCTTAGTCTTCAAATAATTTCCTGATTACTAGCATTTGATCAGTTCAGTCAGGACACTGTACATTGTATCTTACCTTGAGGCTTGTTTGGCACAAGCCTGCAGCTCTGCTACCACATGCAGGAAGTAGAAACTCAGAAAGACCCTCCTTTGCAGCAACAGGCAGAGAAAACAGATACTATCCCAGATTATGCCAGCCTCTTCTACTGGGAGACTGCAGGTCTTGTCACTCACTTCTTTTGCTTTTAGGTTAAAGGAAAAAATGCACATTATAAAATGTATAGCATCAATCATCAATTTGATTGTTTGTTAGCTTTGCTAAAATAATGGTATAATGGTGATGTCGTCTAATGTTTTTACACAATTTTGTACCAATCTGCTTCATGTATGTCTGACAACGCCCCTTGACTGTGTAAAAATTTTAACATGCAACACCTAGAGCCATGAACCTTTGCTTGCACATACCAAAATGAGAGAGTATTCTGCATGATACATCCTATCACAGCTTCTGTCATTTTATCATTATTATCAAAGCACTTACGGTCATAGTATCCTTTGACTGTGCAAACCAGGCTGAAGAGCTGAATAACCCAACAGAAGCCCTTCTGCATTTCAAACACAAACACACATGCCAGGATCTGAAAAAACAAAAACAAAACAAACACACACACACGCACATATACACACGCACACACACACACACACACACACACACACACACACACACACACACACACACACAAACATATAGACACACACACAAAAAATAAAGTGTTTCTGAGTTAGGCCAGTAATTTTATAATAGCACAGTGAGGAGATTTAGCCTCAAGATTAGATTTCCAGTCCCAAACAAAAGCCTTATACCAGAGATGACTGTTTGTGCAATCCTGGGACATATTCAAATGTAACTGAATTCAATCTTTCAACAATTTTACATACATCAGAATTTATTTTAAAATAATAATTATTTGACTCATTTGCCAGCGAATTTCATTCAAAGTAGACAGAATTAGTGAATGAGTTTATAAAAGTGATGTCATCTATAGAGGCAGTAAGCCTTGTGAAAATTTCTTAAAGATGGCAGAAGCACTTTGAACACACAAAATTGTAATGCCATCTAACACTAGCATTAGATGAAGATCGAAACACTCTTTAACTGCCTCAGTAACACTCAGTTTCATGGGTAAGACAGAAAAAACAAAGAAGAACCTGTTTTTATAAGAGGCTTTTTACTTTATTGTAAAAGGAAATATGCCAAACTTTTTGTCAGTGAACAGTACAGTTAGTAAATCACAAACACTGCAGTTTCCCCTCAAAGTTATTGCCCATTGTTTGTCATCATGTCTATTTTGGCATGAACATACTTATATTTGACAATTGGCAATTTAAGCTGCGCAGCAGATTTTGTTGAATAATGTGCACTGACAATAAATGTACTTTTATTATATTCTTTAAACTTTAGAAAATTACCACATAAGAACTGTATACTTACTGATAACATATTTTTAGATATAATGACTGCCACGTTATAGATGATCAGACAGTCCCACAAGGCAAGACGGGTCCTGGATGGTTTAACCAATAACTGGGTTCCAAACAGCAGAAAAAAGAAACAGGCCAGCAGATAACCCAATCCAAAAACAGAGATCCTTGTGGCCCCGGTGATGAAGACCACTGACAGCACAAACCAGAAGAGGTGACGAAATACCAAAACTTTAGCCATGTCCAAGTAACTCCTGGAAGAGGAGAGGAATAATTGATGAGGCTGTTGTGCAATTACATAAGAAGTCATCATAGTAGAGGCTGCAACGTTAAATAATTTGCCAGATGTGTATGCCTCATAGGTCTAACAGGTACATGTGTAGGAATTCTTACCTAATTTAAGCAAAATTTGTAAGCTTAAAATTGACTGTATAAGAAAAATTGTATTTGCGCCCCTTTAATTAGTCAAGTTGCAGAATGAAAATTGCATCCATGTTTTTTCAGTCTCATATAAAATATGTAATCAAGACTCTAAAGGAAGTTAATCAAAAGGTTTTAGGTGTCTTTTGGTTAAACTAAAGTTGTCAGTAATTTCTTTTGACAAACACAGGTGTTATCATGTAGAAACTACTTAAACAAAGAATTCAATATTTATCTAAGTTGACATTTATGCCAATTTTTTTCCTTTAAGTGTTCCTGAGATGTTGTGGTCATTAGAATTGAAAAGATGAAATAACAGCCTTCAGAGAAAAAGTAAATTTTACTGAAAGGTAGAAATGAAACTTAATTTTATTGATGAATGGAAAAATGAAAAGTCACAAATGAATGATAAAATAAAATGACTGATATATAATATAAATATAAATAATAAATTACTTGCTAATTTAATTTAATTACAGTGAAGAAATCATGTAAAATATGAAATATAACAATATAGTTATAGTAACAATATATTCATATATAATAACAGTGTTGATTATATAGGAGTAGCAAAAGTAAGACTAATAGTCATTATAATACTTTAATAGTGATTAAAGTGTGTGTACATATATGTGTGTGTGTGTGTGTGTGTGTGTGTGTGTGTGTGTGTGTATATATATATATATATTTGGGCTGTCAGTCAATTACAATTTTTAATTGTGATTAAAAACCTTGAGGTATTCTCAAGCCCATGCTCCTTACCATTAAGGTTTACAAAAAAAACAATTCCTTTTAAATCTAATCAAGTTAGGGAAACACAAAATCATTAAATAACAAAAAAGAGAAAATTAAATGATTAAATGAAAAAATGCAAATGTAACTGTGGAGAGTGGAATACAAAACTAAAGGCTTTTACTATAAAATACTTAAACTATTGGAGGGCTCTCTGCAACAGCGGTATGCTTGGCCATTGGTGTTTAAGACTGGACGTGCTCCGGTGATAACTTAGTTCACATTTACAGTAAATACAAATTACTTTTGTTTTGTCCAGAGAAACATCGGACAAAACTTTAAAGGTAAACATTCTGTTCAAAAGTTTTCTGTATCCATTTCTGCCTTGTAACCATTTGCAATGTTATTTTAGTGCCACTTCCTGAAACTACTGGAGCTGGGAAGGCACAGACTGTGCGTGCCTTAATCACGCGTTAAAAAAATGAGTGCCGTTAAAAGGAGTTTGAGTTAATGCGTAACGCGTTAACTTTGACAGCACAAACATATATATATATATATATATATATATATGTATATATATATATACACACACATATAGTTGGTGGTTGGTCGAGTTGGTACCCATCCCTGTTAGCTTGACTTATGGACAACATGTGGCATCTAGGTAGCACCTCTGGCTGAGTTGTGATAAGGCAAAACACATGAGGGCCATATCAGAACCACATCGGTTTGGCCATACCTTCAAAATTGGAGGGAATTTCTCCTCTGGCACAGTTCTGTAATTGAAGCACTTGGCCCAGATAATAGATTTTTCTTTTGGGCCACAAGTGATTTGTAACTAGCAAATATAATATGGCAAAACACATGAGGGCCACATCGTTACCACTTTCGGTTTGGCCGTACATTCAAAAATGGAGGGAATCTCCTCAGGGAGAGTTCTGGGCAACTGTTGGCAGAGTCAGGAGTTTTTACAGCACTGATCAGGGCCGTTCCCTCATTTTTCAACTAGCTTTGTTAGTGAATTTTAAAGCCTCTACATTTTGTTGAACTGTACTGAACTATACTACTGACAATAAATGGTGCTTTTATTCACACTAAGTTATGGTTCTATACAACCTAGATCTTTTGAGGAGAGAATGATCAGCCAAACAGAAGTCTGTTAACAAGCAACAAGTGATATCAGGAAGGTAAGGTGCCACATTTTAATTTCATTATACAACATGTTGTTTAATGACCAATAAACTTCCTTGTTTCCTTTAGTACCACTGCTAACAACCATCCATCCTTTTTTTCCCAAACACTGGAGCTGTAAAGATTGGCTGCAATGCCATCATGTTATTCTCTTAATAACGTGAGTAATGTGGTCCTGTTTTCTTCTACGCAACGTTGGGCCTCAAGCTCATTGCGCTAGCTAAAGGACGGATTTAATTTAACTTATTTTACAGACAGCTGTTCTTTTTAAGGTATGCTGTTTGAAAATCAAATGTGAATATTGTTGAAACTATGAGAAAATGTCTGGTGCTGATTTTATCTAATAGAGAAAGGAGTAGATTTGGATGAAATGACAATATAAGGTTTGGACCTGTTGGAAGGAAATTGTAGTAACTGGATCCTTTTTCAATTTTAATTTAAGACACCTGTTGTAGATGGATATTATGAAGAGAGATGGTTTCCTATCTCTAGGTATAGCAGTTTCAGAGCATGACTTATTGATTTCACATTCACATTTGTGATGGTCACTTGTGTCATGTTTGTCTTCAGATTTTGCTCTTGGATTTTTGGTGCAAAAACCTTGTAAAAATCCACCAACTAATGGGAGCCCAGTTGTAGTGTTGACCAATGAAATTATCCCTGCCAACTAATGGGCTGTTCATCTGACTTCTCCTGTACGACAAGGCACTCTTTAACCAAATCGTCCACTCTTGCTCTTCAGGCCTTTATTAAATGTACACTCACCGGCCACTTTATTAGGTACACCTTGCTAGTACCGGGTTGGACCCTCTTTTGCCTTCAGAATTGCCTTAATCCTTCGTGGCATAGATTCAACAAGGTACTGGAAACATTCCTCAGAGAGTTTG
>JAQNCA010000003.1:286741-299241 GCA_029783725.1 Acanthurus tractus | reverse complement strand
TTTCACGATGGATTTTTGGTGTAGGGTGTACTGCAGCAATTTCCATTAAAAGGTGCACACTGGTGTGTGAGTTGGATGTGCAGGGCAGTAGGGGGCTCCATTTTGGCCACCCCTTGTAATGTAATGCATGTAAATGTATCAAACCACCTCAATGTTTTGCAAAACTCAGTTTGGATCAATAATTTTGCAGCAATAAAAGCACATTTTTTAAAGAATGCTGGCCAACATCATAAACTACTATACCAAAATGAGGAGACCAAAAAGAGAAAGACGGGAAAACATCAGAGCAATGTCCAGACGGAGAGCTAATACATAGCAGACAGGTCCAGACTTAAGACTATGAATGTCTGAAGTTTTAGCACAGTATGCATCATACTTTTTACCTTCATCTTCGGATTCTTCTTCAGTATTATTTACCAGGTCTTCCTCTTCAAAGTTCACATCCATATTTCTGGAATCAATCTGCTGAGTCTTCTCACTGTTCTTTTTCCTGGAGGCAGAATGTCTAATTAGTAACTGCAAGAGCGCAAGCAGAGCCTTCCTGATAACTTTTGGTGATGCTTGGGAATCAATACCACCAATGGTTTAAATATGATTATTTACTAGTAAAGAGATATGCTGAGCCCTTTCCAGGGAACAAGTAATTTATGTTTCATTGATTCCAAAGTGAAGATGACACAGTACCATAGACAAGACATAGACAATTAATTGTGAAAGGAATCATTTTCTTTAAATTAAAATAAATTAGTATATACATACATACACACACACATACATAAAAAATACTTCCCCCCCAAAAAATTTTGCATGTGTGTAAAAATGTCAAATAATTATCTGCCAAACAACACTGTCTACGAGCAATATAAAAAATATTTTTTTAGATTGAATATGATTGGTAAGAGTATAGTTTATAGGCTGTGTTACTTGTAAATAGGGGTTGTTACTTGTGTATCGGTGTAACATGCTCCAAGTCAGTGATTCTCATGAAGGGATTGTGAAAATAGTGCAGCTGCAGAATACAGGCCAGCAAGAAAAAGCCAGGAATCAGAATACTGGTGAAGAGTTCAGACAAAGCAAACGTCTCCAGACCAATTGCTGCCAGCCTAAGGAAAAAAGAGGATTAGGATTACACTTTAATTTTAAATCTTTCTTATTACTTAATTATGATTAATTTAGACTGACAGAAAGTATGGACATATCACAACTGTTTATTTCTGCCTTTAGCCTTAACCCTAGCCACCAATACTTCTTTAAATGGCTTTTTAGTGATGCTGTGTAGTAAAAATATTATAGAATTTTCTATTTCTTATAAAAAATTCAAAAGTTTAAAATGACAGCAGATCCAGCCTACAGTTAAATAGGGAAAACAATATGAAGAAGTATTTATAAAGTAGAGGAATAATCCAGACAGTCTCAAACTTTTGTTATAGATCATACTGTTCTTCCGTGAAACCAGTGAAGTTTCTCCAGTATCCAGGGAAGTCCTCAAACTGGTAAGTATATATGGAGATCAGGACCAGCATGGTGTAGGCCACAACAAGCCACCAGAAGAGCTTCAACAAACGCCTCCAAAGAGAATAGTACACCTGAGAAATATGAAAATTCACTCATTGCAAGAGCTTTGTGAATATTTTTTAAAAATATTTAGTATAAAATATAAATCTAGAAGTATGTATGTATCTTAAAGAACATTGAACTTTATTTTAAAACAAAGGCTGAGAACCTAAATCAAAGATCTATAGGTGTCTTCCCACCTGATAAAGACAAAGGCAGATCAGGAACAACAGCATGTAGACAATCTTGTATCCAACAAGTTTTCCAGCAAATGAAACCATGATGAACATCCCTCCGCACACATAGATCCAGTATTTGGCATAACAGCCCAAAACCATGCCTCCCAGAACTTTGAGTACTGATTCCTTGCCAGTCTCTTCTTCTGTAAAGAGTAAGATGTCAGAGAAGGACAGGAACAGGGGGTGGATGTTGGTGGTTAAACGGAAAAGAAAGTCAGCAGGAAGATACCTTACACGGAAGAGAATGTAAGGTCTGTAAAGCAAGCAAAGACAAACAAGTGATCCTCTGCAGACCAGTGTCCAACAGATTTTATCAATTGCAATTGCATTTGTGTACAAAGTCAGTGATATACCTTTACTCTAAAGTTTGAAAAAAAAAGTATGACTCAACAGTACAACTGGTGTCTTCTCTCTTTTGATCTATGCAAAACCCTTCCAGGAGCCACAAGCCCACTTTCAAAAAAGATTTTTTTTTTTTTTTTAGAATGACTGAATTTATTAAGTTTTTATGGATAAGGGAAGGGGGCTAGAAAGTGTGTTTGTGTGTGCATGCGGTGTGTGTGTGCATGCGTAAAAGATGTCTGACCTCCCGTTGTGACCTCCTGTAGTGGTGTGGCCATTTTCTTCTTCTTGCTGAAGTTTTCTTTCACTGACTGGCGAACCAAAAGCCAGAAGGTTAAAGTGAACAGAAGCTGGAGAGAAGAAGAAATAAAAAAGATAGAAATGGAAAATAACACTATGAAATATGGCAAGCATTTATTCAGTTTTCTGAGTATCCGAAGAGCTTAAAGAGAGATGTTTCCAAATACCAAAACAGTACTTCCTGTTTCTCTGCTGATAAGATCAGCACAACTTTTTGGGCATTTTAGAGCAAATTTCAATTTCATTTGGTGTTTACAAGTAATGACAGGTGAGTGAATTGAACTGAACTAAATCAATGCCTCATGGTAGAGTTTTAGAGCCAGGAGTTAATGAGGAAAAGTTACGTTTAATGAGAGTTTTACTCTTATTTTTTACAGGTCATTTTGTAAGCAAGTTTAACTTTGTCATCTATTCACACTCATCTTACCATAGCCCCAAGTCGTAGACAGGGATACTGGGCCCTATGCAGTCCCAGTTGTCTCAGGCTCATGGTTCCCACAGTGGTGGGCAGTTCAGGCTGAAGATCCATGGCCCAGATGTATTGCAGACAGCACAGTGCCAGGCCATAGAGCAGGATAAATGGAGAGCACAGTGTGGCTGCGTGTCGTCTGCGAAAAAAAAAACCCAGAGCAAAATAAATCCAAATCAAAACCTTGAAAAAACACATCAGCTTTCTGAAATAACTTTTAACCTAACAAATATTTGATTAGTCAAAAAAGTCACTGACAATTAAAACTGTAACATTTTATGAGCATCACTTTATTATTTGCAGTATTTTGTATTAGATGTCTGGCTTGTTTTGTTGACATTAAAGGTGTTAGCAGTACCTGGCACGCAGTATCCATATGAGACAAGCCCAAAGCAGCAGCACAAATGTTAGCCAGCTATGGTATGTGATGCTCCAAACCTGAATAACATTTAAACAGCACATGATCATTGGAACATTCTCAAGATCTACAATACAATACACTCTTGGTATGTTGTTACTAACAAGGACACTAACAATTCAACAAGTTCAGCAAAGTATACTATTAGTCTTAAGTCATTACCATCATGGCTATGAGAGCACAGACATAGCTTTGCTGCATGACCACCTTTCCCAGCAAAAAAAATGGATTTTCACTCTGTAGGTCAGTTGAAGTGTGACTTTTACCTGAGGAAATAACAATCATCTCAGTATGCAAAACATTACATAGAATAAGAACAAAAAAACTGAGGAAAATCATCAAGAGAAAAGTTGAAGGATATCATCATACCCGGGGAGCTATTTTGTCCACTGAAATTAAGCATAAATCTAGCTCATTCAATTTAGCTCTTATCTTTGTAGCTCTGTCCGTCACTTTAATTAGTTATGTAATCATTGTACAAAATTATAGCTGAGACATTGGAGCATAATAACATCGTTACAATAAATGTGATACATGTGATGAAACAGAAGCAGTCAGATGATCAGACATGTTGAAAACAAGCCAATATTTTATCCAAATGATCTAAACCACTTTATTCAGGTCAAACTAAAAATAATCACTCCCATGAAATGTTGCTAATACTCTCACTGAACAAAGTAACTGTGCTAAACTAAATAAAGTAAATAACGAAACCTCTGCATTGAGTTCCACAAGGTTTGGTGCTTGGGCCAGCCCTCTTCACCTTATAAATGCTTCCTCAAGGCAACATTATTAGACCCCATCCAATTAACTTCCATTGTTATCAGTTATCCTCTGATCCTCGCTCTCCCAGTTGCTGTAAAGGTGACAGTGACTCTGACCATCTTCGCCACTGGGTTTTTCCAGAACACTGTGGCCACAGTGGAGGGGATCAGTCAGCCCGCTGTCAGTTCGCGCACATGTGCAATTGCGTGCACCAAATACCCAAGCCATCACTTATGAGGACCACAAGGGAGTGCACCCCATTAATATCCAGGTGATCTGTGACTTAAATTACCTGGTGACACATGTGTATGCTAATTTCCCTGGGTCTGCTCATGACTCATTCATCCTGGCGAATTCTGTCATCCCTACAGTCATTCAGGGGGACACCCCTCAGGATGGGTGGCTGCTAGGTGACATTGGATATCAACTTAAAATGTGGTTGATAACGCCATACATCACACCAACAACAAGAAGGCAGCGTGTTTTAACTGTGTTTTCAGTAGTGTCGGGTCAGTCATCAAATGTACTTTTGGAGTGCTTAAAGTGCTTTTCAGATGTCTGGACCGTACGGGTGGTTAATTATCATACAGCCCTCAGAGTGTCAGTGCATTTTTTGTCTCATGTTGTGTGTTACACAACATAGCCTTACACTATGGATGCCACTTTGACCTCACAGAGGAGACATTACAGAACTTAAGACAGAGAGAAGCCGAACTGCATGTGCCGTATCAGCAGGGAGAACCATTTTTTACATTGGGCAGCCATTCTCAGAATATCTGGGCAAACTTTATTGACAATATTAGTAACTTCCTCCCAGGCTGTCTTGCATCATCAGCCCGTGGAGGTCTGTTCGCGTTACCACATATTCTGGTACTGCGAGCTTGGACCTCCCGGACCAGCATATCAGTTTCCTCCTGGAAGGAATTTGGCCGCCTGGAGCTGCTGCTGCTGCTGTCTTCCTCTTTGGTGGTGATGAGGTGAAATTGGCACTACGCCTCACCTGCAGCGCATTTAAAGGCAATGAGAGGCGTTCATTTGGTGAAGATTACATTCGGCTGTGTTAAACCTGCTCTGGCCTTCTCTCCTCCCTCCTTGCAACTTGCGCCGGTGGGAGGGACTGAGGCGTGGGTGCGCCACGGTGCGCCGGACTGCGCTGTGCACGAAAAACTGCTAAATGCGCTTGCTACACCCCGTTGGCGTGGCGTAGGCGAGGCACAGGGCAGGTGCACCACGCCTGCGCCTGGTCTACGAAAATAGAGCCCTATATCTTCAAAAAAGCCAACCAGAGACTGTTCTTTCTACGGAAGCTGAGGGATTTTAATGTTGATAGATCACTTTTAAAAATGTTTTTAAAAATCTTTTATTGAGTCGATCCTAACTTTTACAGGGATTCGCTGGTACGGGAACCTTAGCATCACTAATTAAAATTGGCTGGGGAGTGTAGTCAAACTTAGCCAAAAAATCACTGGCACTAGCCTGCAGCAGCTTGACAATGTTTACCAAGCAAAGGTCATTTGAGCCAACCCACACTGTATGCTCAGTTTCAACTTTTGCTGTCTGGAAAGAGGTATACCTTCCCTAAGAGGGCCAAGTCAAACAGATATCCCAGACGATTTTTTCCCTCAGCTGTAGGGTTTCTGAATAAGCTTTAGGCATGTCCTTGCACTGTAGGCTACATATATGGTCACGATAACTCACCTTATGGCATTTATTATTTATATCTATGTTTCTATGTATTGCACTGTACAGTTTTATGGTATGAATTTGGTTGTCGACTGCTGTTGCAAATCAAATTGCCCAAACTGGGACAATAAAGACTTTTCAATCTAATCTAAATCTTTTCATTTTTAGATGCTATTACCGTTCAGCTTAGTTTCGTTCAATATGGTGCTTATACGTTGATAACAGTGAGGCAAAATGAACACCATATAAACAATGCTCCTTTAAAATCTCTTCCCTTTTTAACCTTTAGGAAACTACTTTTAACCATTACTAGCAACCCTTTTGGTTTTAAATTCTATTTCTGCATTGGCATTATGCTCATTGGCTTAAACATCTCACTATTTCCTAAAACTCCCCTGTATGCTAATCCCAATATTTCTCATCAGATCGTAGATGGAATAAAAGAAATTGGTTGAAGAAGAGTATAAAAACAGTTGAAGATATATATATCCAAGACGACTTTTCAAACTTTCAACAACTGACTGAGAAATTTAATCTCCTAATCCATAATTCATTTAAATATTTTTAGATTAGACACTGCATCCACAACAGCCATACAGAATTTTCTTGTATCCTTCTGGAATCCCCACTTGGAAAGCATTTAATGTGTGAGCACTAGTGAGGGCTGATATCTGCCTATTAAATCATTCTAAATAGTAACTTGACAACCTATGGTTAGATTAATAGGAAGAATAAATGGGAATCAGATCTCATACCCTACTTGATAGTATTTTATTATAGTTCTCAGTTATGATTATTGGAGACCACCCCGGGTAGGAGCAGTAGGGGATACTGAGTTTGCTTGTGTTTTTATTTTTTGTTTTTGTCTGTTTTCTCTTTTATAAATTTATGTGGGTAGATTGCTTTAATAAAAATATCTTGAAAATAAGCTGAGGCCCTTATTGGCTGGTTGACTTTTACTCCAATTCCATGATATGTTATATTGTTACCAGATGTGACTACCCTTTTATGCAAGAACATATTGTAAGTGGATCCATAACATCTCTTGTAGGTGTGGAGTGATTTGCAAATGGTATGTTTCTGCATTGGAGGGGATTCAAATTAAGAACTCGATGCATTTTTCACAGCTCTGTACAAAATTGTTTTGTTTAATACTGTTTACTAATTTTATGTTTTGGTTTTGTAAAGTTTTGTTACTCCCACTCAGACAATTGTCCTGTTTAGTTGTTAAGTTGTTTTTTATTGTCACATATACACTGTACAGTGAAATTTGTTCTCTGCATTTAACTAAACCCTGAGGAGCAGTGGGCAGCTGCTGTGCACCAACTCTAAGCAACTGTCTTGGTCAAGGGCACTAACTGGAGAATTAACCCATCATACATGTTTTGTATGATGGTAGGGGAAACTGGAGCATTCAGAGTAAAGCCACACATACATGGGGAGAGCCGGAGTTCCAGTGTAAACTGCAAATCTGGAGCATAATTCAGTGTTGATTCTGTTTTGACAAGTAGTCAGGTAAAGGTAATTTGTATTGTATAGAGCCACCAATAAATTAAATCATCATTACAACTTACAGCTGCATTAGTGATTTAAGTATAAAGATTCCACCAAAATGGTAATTTGTAATTGAGTCATTCATGAAAAAGATATGGCTAAGGATATTAAAAAATGTTTATTCATATTGTTGGTAACATGCTTTAATATTTAAAGTTACACACATTTTAATGGGAAGCTTAGGTTCCAAGTTTCATTTTCTTAAAGGGTTAAAAGTATGGCTGGGGACGGAATTAATTAAATCAAACTAATGTAACAGTGCAGGCATACACAGTCATGAATCCTCTCAAAGATGGCAGACTCTCAGTATTAATTATTAGTCATATTTTAAGATACCTTTGCTTTTTCAACTTAAATTATTTTATCCTCATTGTTAGTTGTATTTGTAACCACCTAATCCCTGATTTACACTGCTGTAATGTTTGTTGTTCATTATTCTCTTGAAATAATGGATACAGATATAATATCAGCTTGTTTGTAGCAGAAATTTATATTTCATACCAAGATTTGGCTGGCTCTCCCCAGTCACAGTCTCTTCTCTGTTGCTTTCTGTTCCCATTAACAGCAGCATGAGCTTAAAAAGAGGAGCACACATAAACATAAATACAACCATTAACACACAACCATAACTATTGAATAAACACTGATATGTGAATACAGATTTGTTAAACAATGCTATTGTGTCTTTAATTTATTCCATTTGACAACATTTGATATGTGGAGTATTATGTAATTTCGCAGACATGATATCAGATGCACACATATGTGAAGAACTATTACACGCCATTGCACATTATCCATTTGCTCGCAGTTCAAACGAATAGGACACAGATCATAAGTTCCCATTGCTTATCGAACCTTTCCAAATTATACCATAACACGCCTTAACTTGATAATATTCTGATGTCTATGTTTGGAACCCCCAACACTGTGTTAAGCCTGGAGTCGAACCATGAGTGTATGCTGCTGTCCTAGTAAAATTATTGAAGTCAAAAACAAAGAGCAATCAGTACTGTTTTGTTAACGCTAGACTGCATTAGTTTTCCCTCATCTTGAGCATTGTCATAATGCAAATCTTATGTCTTGCACTTAGTCGGCTAACAATTTATTTTAATATACTGATTGGTATTCATGTTGATAATAATGAGGGGACAAGTTCATCTGCTTTTTAAAATGTCACTTCCAAAATGTTTTTTTTTTTTTACCTGGTAGTACATGTTTAAATTGTCTGCATGATGCACTCGAAGATGACCCGCTGCCACCATGGGGCTTTATATCCTCCTTTGTTGTATTCCCCCCCCACCCCCCCTCAATCTTATCTAAAGATAGTTAAGAAATAATTGTGCAGGCTTATTTTGTTTTGAAAAAGAAAGAGAAAGAAAGAAATGCCTTGGGTGTATCATGCAATGAGGGGCTGTAGTTGAGTAGTCACCTCCTAAGTCCTTTCTTACCACTTTCCCTTAACCCTGATGGAAAACATCATGAGGTCAAGGAAAGGAGATTCAAAAGGACCTGGGACAAGACAACTGCTTTGCTAAGGGAATCCAACTGCACTTTCCCTAGGCTACATAATCATGCAACAGTGGATGTTATTGACCCAAAGGACTGAAGAGATGCGCTATTACTCCTTGGGCTATGTTTATTTCTTAGACCCTAGCATGTGAAAGTCCATTTTAAACCCTATAGAGTAGCTGAAATGGAATATAAGTATTTACCTGTGTGTCATCTTCATGGTTATTTTTCTGATGATTCCATGATCTTAAATCCACCATATCCTCCTTTTCCACTTCCCTTTTTTTCTGCCTCTGTTCCACCTCAATCTGTTTAGCACAAATACAGCATCTGAGAGTGAACACATATCATAGTAGCCATCTTTTCAAATGATTACAAGGGTTCAAAGTTTGGGTTGATAGCGATACAGCTATTAAATGCACCTAAGTTTTATGTCAAATCCTTTTGTGCTCCATGCTCAGCCAGTTACAATTTGTGCAAGCAAGTAGTAAGTATTTGCATTTTAAAAGGAAAATATAAATAAATAAATAAAACCATTTAATTTTCCAGATCAAGCTATTTGGTACATCTGTGCCATCTTCACTTTCATGCACTGAAAAAAAATCCAAACATTAAATGCTAACTATTTTGTAACTCTTCCTAATAGGGTAATCACTACCAATAAAGATGAAGCAGATACCTGTTTTGGTGTTCCTTGACATCCTGTCTTAAGCACAGTTGCTATGGTAATGTAGAGGAGGAATAACATTCCTGGGTTGACATAAACTGGCCAGTCATGATCAAGATTAAGGTTGAGGTCATAGGGCGAGGAGCAGTTTCCCGGTATGATAATGTCCTTTAGACCGAAGAGTCTAGACAGGGAACGAGTTAAAGGAATAAATTGAGAAAGACAAAAAGGGGCTGGTGATACAGACAACAAGAGATGGTAAACTAAATGCTTGGACCAAATAAGGTTGGAGTAAACATGGTGTGAAATGTGTAATTGCATAGAGGCAGCCTTGTCGAAGTTACAGGTCAGAGCAATGATACAAGGTGAAAGTCAGAGATATCACAGGCTGAGAGCTGACTGTGAATTCTGACTTGTGTTGCATTCACCCATTTACTGAACTTTTGGTCATCCAAAGATTAGAAAAGCAGTACATAAATGCAGTCAGTTTATCCAACCCTACCACCCTTTTGTCCTCTTGAGGCTTGTTTGCACTCTCGACCTATTGCCAGAGGACAAATCTCTTAATTTTATTACTTATTAAATCATATAAGACCTGAATCTCTGGCCAAACTTAACGATGTATGGGAACTAGACGACAACTTGCGAATCTCAGATGATGTGTGGGATCTTAGTATCAGCTGCATTCACACAATATCCATTTGCATACGGCACTGTTTAATACAGTTCAAAGTCTTTTATCTTTCTTCTTTAACCAAAGCTACATTGACAAGTATATATAGCACTTCTGATGTTAGATGCCCGAGTTGCAAGTCTCTTGCCTCTATGAACCATATGTTATGGATCTGTAGGGCCTTGAGTGGCAACAAAAAAATAGATCCTAACCCAATAACGGCAGTGTTTGGTGTTCTCCCAAACCAGCATGGCATAACCTCATATCAGGCAAATGCAGTTGCCTTTTCATCTCTTTTGGCCCAAAGGTTGATTTTGAAATGTAAAGATGCGCAGCCCCCTTCTTTTATTCAGTGGGTGAGAGAAGTGATGATATGTTTACAGATGGAAAACTTAAGATATAGTTTACAGGATTCTTAAAAATGATACCATAAGACATGGACATTCTTTATTGAATATGTCGAGAAATTGCCATTTACTGGGGTGTGACTTCATATTGCTATTCTTTATAGCCCATAAATCTGTGCAATTATTATGCATACACTGCAGCTTTTTTGTTAACGTATTGATTATTGTGAGAATTGATATTTCTTTTCATTGTTTTTTTTGTTGGTTGGGTTTTTTTTTACTTATTTATCTGTCTGTCTGTTTGTTTGTCATGCTTTATTCAGACATTTGTTAATACAAATTTCATTTTTGTGCCACCGTTCGGCACAACTTGTTACTGTTACCTGATATGCATGCCACTTTGATTCATGTAACTTTGTATGTTTGTATTAAACTGAAAAGTTATAAATAAAGTTTTCAAAAAAAAAATAAGTTTGTCAGTTTACCACTGCAACAGGACGTCTAAGTGATGGGTAAATGGACAGTGTTTATGTGGCGCCTTTTTCATCTTTGGACTACTCAAGGTTCTTTACAACACAAGTCAGCATTCACCCATTCACACAATGATGCCAAGTATCTACCCTACAAAATAACAACCTCATAAGGCAGCTGTAGCTCAGGAGGTGGAGCAGGTCCTCTACTAACTGAAAGGTCAGTAGTAGATCCTCAGCCCCTCCAGTCTTCATGTCAAAGTCTCCTTGAGCAAGATGCTGAATACCAAGTTGCTCCCAGTGAATGTGTCAGCAGAGTGTGAATGTGTGTGTCTGAGTTTCTGATGAGAAGATTGGTACTTTGTTAAGACACCACCTGGCATTAGTGTGTAAATGTGTGTGAATGGTTGAAAGCTACCTTGTTTTGTCAGAGCACTTTGAGTAAAATAGAAAATGAAAAGAGTGAGTACATGGAAAAGAGTGAGAATGGTCTTCTCTTGGAATGGGCTGGACTTGCTCCACCTCCTGAGCTACAGCTGCCTTATGAGGTTGTTATTTTGTAGGGTAGATACTTGGCATCATTGTGTGAATGGGTGAATACTGACTTGTTCTTTAACCCTTATCCTTGAAAAGTCTGGATGTTGATTAAATGTAAGTAACACAAAAGTGTGTTATTTCGTTGTTTTTACATATTCTTAAATACACAATATATATGGGCATTGCAATTGATGTTTGACCAAATCATCCTCATCATTTCTGGATGTACATGCTTATTCTGACTTTGATGTCAACAACACTTTTCAAACAAGTTGGGTCAGGAGCAAAAAAGTCTGGGAAAATTGTGGAACATTTTACATTTAAAAGATTCATTGCTAACATGTGATAGACTTATGATTAGATACGAAAGGGGCTCAAGGAGACTGCATCCTAAAAAGTAAAAAAAAAATTATTGATACAGTGCCAAATCATAATCACAGAGGCATACTAATTGTTGCAAAGAGCAAGCACTTGGCAGCAGAGGTGAGGAAAAACTTTACTTTTAACAACTAGTAATCTTGACCTGAACATGGCTTTGGGTGGGCAACCATCAACCTCAATGGGTTGGGTTAAAAGAGAGAGAAAATATTGTAAATAATTGCATGCTGTTTTAAGTTGTTTTAAACTGAATCACAACTTCTTTAGAATCAAGGTTGTGTGTAAATTAATGAGGTTTTAATGGGGGGGGGGGGGGGGGGGGATTTTTGTTGTACATAAAATTTTTTTATACAAAAAAAATGTAAGGTGTTGAATTGTGGTGATATAAGGTTGTATTAAAATTGTGTTGTCTGTTATTTTGTCTGGAATGAAATTCAAGCATAGTTATTTTGTTGAATATCTTCATAAAGACAAAAAAACTCCAAAATCAACTTATGTTCGAGCTTTTCCATCAGTTACTAGAACTCTACTGTTGTAGCCAAAGGTTTTAGCAGTGTCACAAACTGACTGATTTCAGAGAAGTTATTGGCTA
>JAQNCA010000003.1:245558-281946 GCA_029783725.1 Acanthurus tractus | reverse complement strand
CCCCCCCCCCCCCCCCCCCCCCCCCCCCCCCCCCCCCCTGCGCGGTCCAGAAAAGTTTTTTATCCAAAAAAAAGGTAAGGTGTTGCATAGTGGTGATATACTGTTGTATTCAAATTAAGCATGTTGTTGTTTGGAAAGCTCTTTTTTTTCCCTTATGAACCATATGTATATTTTATAATTTCTTTCATCTTGACTTGAGGACTCCTGAAGGCTGAAATTTTGTTGAAATAATTCTCACTGAAACATTATTTCAATTTGCTACAGACTTACCTAGCCCATAGACTGTGTGGGGGGAACAGGGCCTGGGCCAGCATGCTCTGGTACAAGTAGAGACAAACCATATGACCAGAAGTGAAGAAGCCCACCATAACACACACTGCATTGAAACCCAGGTGACTGATGGGAAGGTGGCATGCCCACCATGTGCATATGCCAATGAAAAGCAGGAAGTAGATGGCTGAGAAGGCAGAGGGCAGTGTGATGCCTTGGATAAACAAGGAAAAAAGGAGGCGAGATCAGAGACAATGATTTAATATACAGTAAATGGACAGAAACACATACAAAAACTGGATATTGAAGTTCTAATTTCAAACCAGCGCAAATCTTGTAATTCATTGTTGAATGTAATGAATAAAAAGTTTTTAAGAAATCAATTCACACTGCCTTATCAAATTTTTAGGCATGTTTTGCACATTTCACAAAACATTTTATTAACATAACATTTTAAGATAAAAATGTATGTTACCTCTTCCCCATACTTCAGTGAAACAATTTTATCTTTATGCATCTAGTACAGTTAGAATATTAAGACTTCATAATTGAAGAAAAAGGTTTTTTACCACCTAAACTGAGAAGCACCACAGATCTACTTTTAGACCCATCCAGAGAAAGTCCCAAACAGGTCACTGCCCATTCAGTGGTTATATTAGTGTGTAGGTCTGAATGGGAAATTGCCACATCAACGAAGCAAAGAGAAATAATGTAATTAATAACCAAAAAGGTTTATTGTGATAATTTGTAAAAAAGCTCAGTGAGCTTTATTTACTGTCCGCCCCAATATCTGTATTCACTTTTATTTATGCCAGCAGGTGTAATGGAGAAATAATGAATTGGTGCTCTTAAATTTATATTTTAAGCATGAGTTATTCATTTATACATATAAATACTTTATGCTGTTGTTTGAACACAATAAAATTGCTGTGTTCTCCTGACCATTCATTGTATTTTAATTTTAAATGTTAACGCCACTGCATTTCTTACACCGAAAACAGAAAAAAAGCATTATGCTTTTGTCTCAACTGTAATACAGCATGTCTGATCTTAACGTCATCAACAACTTCTGTCTGGTTCTACAGTGAAGGTCGTATGGAAACTATGATGCAGATCAGATAATTAGAAGTGACACATCGCATCACAACACAGCAAAAACTATTTTGAATGACTATGAGAGAAGAGACAAAATCATATGCATGTCCTTCAGTCAAAAACCATATACAAAGTGTTTTCGTAAACTCTGACTCTTGATTAGACTCTGTTGTTCGTTTGTTTGAATGATAAATGCAAACAGCCAGAAAAATTAAACTCCGTAGAAATTTTAAATTCAGCACCTAGTGTTAACCAGATTCCATTGACTTTATGGTAATACGCCCTTTTGGGCTTATTATTTTTTATTGTGAAATGTTATGGAACCTTGAGAAGGTAATACTGTAAACTGTTTCATACCAGCCAAAGCCAGTAGGCTGATTGCCAGGATTCTTCCAAGGTCCCTCAGAACTTTCTGGGCTTTAGTCTTCAGATGCTCAGCCAGCTGCTTGGCTCTGGTTGCTGTAGAAATCTCATCTTCAGGGTCACCAGGTAAAGACCTCTCTTCTTCATCTTCATCTACTGATGCCTCTTCCTCCTCAAAATCCTCCTCATCAGCTGAAGTTTTGTCAGTGAAATCATCCTCAAGCTAAAGTGAAAAAAGGGACAAAAAAAATCTTCACTTTGTTATAGTCAGTATAAGTTTTCTTAACAGAAGAAGAATGCAGTTCAATGAAGGTAGGATTTCTCATAAAACAGCTCCTAACTGACTGAATAAGGAAAAATATTTAAGACCAAAGTGGTGATCAGATCAGTATTATGAACTTCAATGACAAATACTATAAATAAGTGTGAATAAAAGTTGTTGTGTTGTAGGTCATGGTATTACACATTCTGCAGCAGGTTTTTTATTTGATTGATTAATTTATTAATTGCCCCTTATAGATTCTAACTTTTAAAAACTTTAACTATCCCTTTCAAAGACTGTAGATGCAACAATTCATTACATCATATCAACATAGGTCCGACTAAAAATAATAATTCTAATAATAAGTAATTCTAAAATCTCTGTGAACAACCTGTAAAGCAAAGCACCAGCAAAAACTTAGTTATGATATGCAGCAACAGGTGGAAATGATCTATGGTTTCTTATTACTGAGACAGAAATAGCTTATACAACTTCAACCTCCCACTACAAAATCTGGCTTAAATGTTGAGTATAAAAAGTAGCCAGTCAGACAAAGTGAAAGCTGGCAGGGGTATACTTTAAAATAATTGACTATGACAAATCATTCAAGTGAGAATCCCATTACTTCCAGAATTGATTACGGGGAAGAGGGGGGCTACTCTCTTTCTGTGAGGCAAGAAGTTTACAGTCGGATCAGGGCCTGTCTGTTTGCAAATTATCCCCATGCCTGCGCAGGTTTGCTGTGCAGTGTCTCTTACTACCAAAAACATGTGAACGGGCACAGTACAACAGAGGCTAATTAAAATTAATTTCTCATATAAGGATCAATAAAGGGATCAACTAGTATCCACGGTTTCTATTACTGTTACTAGTTATCAATTATTCATCTAACACTATTTGATATGAATTCTAGTTTAAATACTGAGACTGAGAGACCTTCCCATAATAATGGGATGGGTTAGTAAGGTCTGTGACAGCATAGGGGAAAAAAGAATCCCTGGACACTTCTTATTAGCCAAAAAAATTTATGAATGTAAACAAGAAGATGTCTAGCTGTGGCATCTGGGTATGTAGTTAGGGGAATAGGGACTGGGAGTACAGAGGGATTGACACAATGCATGTATTTGCTTGGTATCTTGGTATTATTGCAAATACAAAGCTTGTAAATTTTCATTTTTTTTTTTTTTTTTTTTTTAAATTAATTTTTTTACATTTATTTAAAATAGTATATTTCTCTGGGTTTGAACATTGTTGTAGTCAGTAGCAAGTAGACAACACAACATAATATATAACAAAGATATAGTCTTTTTAAGACATTTGAATATCAAAATGATAAATATTGAAAGCTGAAGGCCATTTTGTCCTTTAGGTACCACTTGTCAAATAGATATCAAATAGAAAAAGGTTAATTTATCAAACACTGCATTAACAGAGTGACAATTTCGCCCCTCTCAACAATATAATGACTCACCGATGTAATGTTGGTTGCAGCCACGATTTCTCTGTTCCTGACCAATCGGCTGCAGAGGATGATTGTTACCAAGGCAACAACAAACACACCCAAGTCAGGACACAGAAAGCATAACACACTCCAGGGATTATCCAAGGGAACCCTACAAGACACACATATATGTATGTGAAAAGAAGAAGGAAGGTTGACTATTTCCTGACAACACTTGCCTCTGGTATTTCAAAAATATTCTACACACACTTTGCTTAGGTCCTATTATAACAGCACACAATAATGCTGCAGTTTCTGTTTTTCCACATTCTTTCATTCATACGTTATATTTTTGTATTAAAACTAGTGACTGTTTATAGTCAACATTTGTTTTTAGTATTAATATAATATTTGTATCGGGCTGTTTAGTTTATATTTATATCCCACATTTTTCATATGTTTTATTTGTTCTGTATATACACTTGTTTCTGTCATTTCTTGGTAAAAAAAATAAGTTATTTTTTCTAAAACTTGAAAATTTGTGGGCATCATAGTTAAGCAAACTCTCATAACACCTTTTTCACAATTCAGCATTCTAACCATGACTGACCAGTGACTCATGCTACAGTACCCATAATCAAATGCTAGTTACATACCTGGACAGTCCTATATGTCTGGTTATGGTGTCCCATTGTGAACAGTTATCACCTAAGGCAATGTTGAGAGGAGGATACGTGTATAGTACTGTCTGAAAGCATACATGAGACAGTACAAATAGTAGACTAGTACAGAATACCACTCTGATAAACCTCCCTGTGTGACCTGCCAGAAAAAAAAGAAAAGAAGAATAAAGGAGGGAGATCAGTAATAAGGAAACATGTTTATGTACAGTCAAATACAAAATCATAAATACAATTTATTTTCACATTTATAGAATATGGTTTAAGTAAAACACACAGAATGAGAGTTTTAAAGGGATATTCTCTGAGTTAGAGAAAGACAAAGACAAGATGATGAGATTGAGCAAGAAGAGGAGGATGTATCTATCATTCAGCATTTTAAAGAAGGCCCCTGACATTAACACAGCTCGCTTGGAGACGTGTCGGGCTTGCTTGGGCCCCACTTTAGAGAAGATACATCGCTGGCACAGAGAAGATACATTGCTATATACAAATATATATATATATATATATATATATATATATGCTGCAATTAGAAAAAAACATCATATGTCATCAAAATGCCAATGTCATCAAATACAAGTCAAATGAATGCTACTTACCTGGGTCACGGAACTCAAAACAAAATACTGGACTGCCTAGCAGAAATGGTGCGCACTTCTATAATTAGTGAAGTTGTGCAAAGTGAGGCCTTCAGCATTATGGTAGATGAAACTAAAGACATTAGTGAGAAGGAGCAGATGTCCTTTGTAATTTGATACTACTATAACTGTTATGTATTGGAAAGTTTTCTGGCCTTCAAAGCTAAAGAGGGCCTGGATGCTGCATCACTTTCGCAGAAAATTACACAATTAATGCAAAAGTATGGCCTTGATTACAGAAATCACTTAGTAGGGCAGGCACATGATAGGGCTTCTGTCATGAGCGGGAAGGTGTCCAGGTACGCATTAAAGCAGAGGCCCCATTGGTCTTCTATGTACACTGTAATGCATACTGCTTAAATTTGGTTTTAGTTGACAGTGTGAAATCCCTCAATGAAGCCGATTGTTTCTTTTCTCTATTGCAGAGGCTCTATGTTTTCGTGTCAGGGTCTCATGTACATCAAAAGTGGATAAAAGTACAGAGGGAGATGTATCAGGGGGCGCCAAGAGAATTGCAAAGATTGATAGAGACACGGTGGGCATGTAGGTACAATGCATGCAAAACAGTTAAGGATAGACTGCCAATTATCATGTGCCTACTGAAACAACTCTCTGAAGGGAGAAATGGTGACTGGACAACCGAAGCAAGAGGTCTGCTGGCACAAATAGATCTCCAGTTCATTGCCCTCCTTCAAACAATGACACAAGTTTTTGCTGAGGTTAAGCATCTGTCTGATGCTTTACAGTCCCCACAACTGAATTTGGATGTAGCAGTAACCCTTGTGGACGCACTTGTTGACATGGTGAATGGTTATCGAGAAGGCTTTGTCTTTAATCAAATTTGGGGCAATGCGATGGCCCTTGCTGAACAATGCAGTGTTAGTGTTGCATCTGGACGTCAAGTCACACCAAGCTCTAGGCTTGAAGGCTATTTCATATCCACACCAATAGCTCAGAGACAGGTCAACACAGATAAGGAGTCTTTCAGGACAGGCTCATTCATTCCAATTCTTGATGTACTTCTCTCAGAAATTAAGAGAAGATTTTCTAAGGAGAGTTGTGTCATAATGGAAGGTATACAGGCCTTGAATCCTGGTAATCCTACATTTTGTGAGAAAACTGTAATAATGGCTTTGGCCTCACAAAACAAATGCAACACTGAGGATCTTGAGTTTGAAATCCCTCAACTTAAAAGGGTACTGGATAGGAAGCAAAGTAAGCACCCAAAACACCATCCACTTTACTAGACCTCACAGTCTTTCTTGAGCCATATGGAGAAGTATTTCCTGAGATGTTTAAACTCTGTAAAATTGCACTTGCATTACCTGTGAGTATTGCTGCTTGTGAACATAGTTTTTCTGTTCTAAAATTGATTAAGACTGCCTTGAGAAATTCGATGAGTGATGAGCGACTGAGCAACTTAGGGGTGCTAAGTATAGAGTCAAAAAGGTCAAAGGCCATACATCTGGATGACTTTGTGGATGTGTTTGCAAAAAGACACAACAACAGGAGAATAATCCTGCTTTCAAAAGAGTGTGCCAAGTGCAAGAATATTAGTTGTGAATAGTCTGGGAAGATGTGATATATGATATAGCATAGGTGTTTTTTCTTGGGGTTCTACCTGTTCTATTATTTGTATTTTTTGCATTTGCACTCATTTTGTTCATTCAGGTTTTGAACATTTAGAACCTGTGCTGTAAATCTGTGCACTGCACAATAGAACAATATCTAAAATGACTTGCTGGTGTTTTGAAATGTATCATTGTTCATTTAATTGTTGAAATTAAACTATAGTAATTTTCAATTAAAAGGAAAGTTATTTAAACAATACTACTGCTTAGCTACTGTGAAATGCTGTATACAGGCATATGTAAAAGCTTTTTGGGTGATGCCATTAACAGTCAAGAGATCAAAGTATATTCATATACATCGCATTACATGGATATAGATTTATCAGAATCGATAGTATTAAATTTGGTTATGGATTTTTGTTTGGTATGCCAAGATTTGCTGTGGCCCCCACTGGCCACCCCTAGAAATTTTTTTTGGAGGCGCCAAAAAAGATGCTCACTGAGACCTGGTTTCGCACAGACATTGCCAGCCCCCTGGTTGAAGTGGAAGGCAACTATCTTAACCCAGTGGACAGGACAACAGCTTTAAGGAGGGGTCAAGGTAGTGGCATATGTGTTTAATACAGTATATTCATGTTAACGATAAGTGGTGCCAGCAGGTAACAGCACAAACCATGGTATGCAACCCTGATACTAAGCTACTTTGCTCATCTCTGAGGCCTTTATTTGCCAAGAGAGTTTGGGAACATAACGCTCTGCGTAGCCTACGTGCCTCCCAGAAGGAAGGCCACCAAGGCATCTGGTTTTATAAATGACTGCATACATGATTAATTGCGTTACACACAAAGACCCCCAGTCTTTAAACTTTGAGCCTTTAACCACTGCAAGCTGGAACTGGTGTGACCTTGCCATGAACATATGTTAGATGTTTCATGTGAAACAATGTTAAGTGCTATGAGAATGTACAGCATGCTCTACTACTAAATTGAGACCCCTCCCCCATAGTTAATTCTGACCATAACACAGTGTACTTGATTCCAATCAATAGAACAAATTCAAAGAATTCTGAATCAAAAACAAACACTTTTTATATGGTCTTCAACAGGACATAGACATTGCCACTGATGAAACAACAGATTGTATGTTTTTGCACTAAAAATGTGGTTGCTAAAAAGGAAGTTGTTGTCTTTCAGCTTCATGAAGTTTTCAGTACGTAATTGTATGAAATGAGAAACAGAGTGTTGATGGGCTATGATGGAGTTATTATTACTGAGCAGACCTGGTATGGCAGTATCATCAGTATGTGTGGTGATTGGTAAGGGGCTGATGCAGTCATATGTGTAAAGAGTGTTATGAAAGGGGCTGAGGACACAGCCCTGGGGAGCCCTGTGTTGGTGATAATGGTTTGTGATGTAACTGTGCCTATCCTAGCAGCTTATGGTCTAATGCTGAGGAAGTTGTGGACCCAACGGATGAGTGGTGGAGATATGCTTTGGTGGAGAAGCTTCTTGATCATCTGGTGGCATTAAATCGATTTGAGAGCTGAAGTCAATGAAAAAGATTACTATGAAGGTGCCAGCTGATTTGAGAGGAGGGAGTCCGGGGAACATGCCACAGCATCCTCTGTTCCCTGCCTGGCCTGGTAGGCAAACTGGTATGGGTAAAGCTGTTTGACAGCTGGCAGGATGTGTGGAGGATGGGTTTTTCCAAGTATTTCATGATAATGAAGGTGGGTGCAACTGGCCTCTAGTGATTTGGCTCAGAGGGGCAAGGTTTCTTGGGAACCAGGATAATGTTTTCCAGATAGCGGGAATAGATACTGATTTGTTAAAGTCCCAAAGATGCAATAGAGGACTGGGGATAGCTCCATGGCTCATAGCTCCAGCACCTCACTTGGGATGCCGTTAGGCTGTGTGCTTGCCAGTTTTGCACCTGCTCAGCTGTTGCTGTGTGTTCTCCACAGTGAAGGGGAGGGTGTGTTGGTTTGTTGGAGGGGATTGCACTTAGCAGCATAACAAACTCTTTTATGAATTGATGCCTCATAGTGTGTACTTTGTATTTACTGTATGCATGGATGCATGGATGTATCATAAGAGCTGAACAGGATGCTGCTGGTGGGCTTTGTTTTCAATTCCACCAGTGGCTATTGTTACAAATAATTCCCCTGCAGCCCAAAAAGCATTTTCCCATAGACCACAATGATAAAAGAAAGGTCTGGTAAACTGCTGACAGGACACATCCAGCTGCAAGCAGGGTCTGATTTTATTCGGTTTATTATCCATTTTCAGGACATGGAAGTTTTAAATGTGTATGACTTTACTCACCATGTGAGTAGAACAAAGAAAGGCCTTGCAAGACCTCTTTGGAAATCTGGCCTGAATCTGAGTCCCAGATGAGACCCTCAGGAACTCAGATAAAGGTCAGTAACTCAACTTCCCGGAGTCCCCCAGATTTCACACTTAGGTGTGAACACAGACTATAAAGACCATCTCTGCCCCCTCTTCTTGCCTCTTCTTGCACCAGTAGCCAGGAAACAAGGTCTGCCAGCTGAGACTTAGAGGCAAAGTTAGCCACAAGCCACTAACTTATGGAATAAAGGAGCAACCAGTGGTCTTCAGAGACCCAGGGTTCAGAGGGCCAGACCAGCCTGTAACTAGGGTTGCCACCTTGGATTTGTGAAAAAACGGGACACTCGAAAACATGTTTGGGGTCGAGGGCTCGGCCACTATTACCAGTTCAGAGTGTCGCCCAGTCAGGATTGTAACTAGTATATTGTTTTTTTCGTGCTGGTGGCTTACATGTATCTGCTCTATCTCCTTCCTCGTCAGTCGCCTCTCCTCCCATTTCAAATGGTGAAAAGAAGACCTCACGAGGACTTCGGTCAAGTTTCCCTCCCTAGAGCCTCTTTGAGCGATAGGGTGCACGCATGTGATGTAAGTATAGCCGGGAAAACAGAGACAATTTTAAATAGCCACAGAAGCATGGGGGATCTTTCTATACTACAGAATGAAGGAAATCAAATGAGGTTTTGTCTTTCCCCTCAAAAGACTGGGTAACATTACTGGGCATAACCTAACATAAGATGGCAGAGCTAAGCAGAATATTATTCAATATTATATATTATTTAATATTATTATTGTCATTGTTGTAATGATTTTTTGGATGTATTCTTGAGCTTTATGCCTATGCTTGGTTATTGTTAAATTAGTAGTACGTTTCACACACATATATAAGACTGGAAGCACATCCAGTAACTTGCATGTGAGTGACCTGTGTGTTTAATGTTGCACAAAAGTGAGTGTAGCCAGCCTCTACGCTGCAGAACTCCAAATCCTTCAATCAACTTACAATTCATTAAGACTTTGATTCCAATTATCAAATTGATTATCATAGTTCCAAATTGTTTAACTTTAAGTAACTTTATGAGACTGATTTAATAATTGGCTATCATTTCCCTGTCTGAGGGTGGTGCCCCGAGATGGATTTAATGTGAATTAAATCCTATCACTAATTTACTATTATTTACTTTAGATAGCCAATCCCAAATTATTAAGCCCAACATAGTTGGAGCCCCATGTGACTCTACAATGATTAGGATACAAATGTATAAGTAGGATTATGGAATGACAAACCGAGACCAATGTGAGTTGCAAATGTCACTGGACATTTTGTGATAATTTAATGGCTTTGTACTTAATACAAGCTTTACACTTTACCTTTTACATGCTATCTCCTTTATTTTATATAATGGCCCTCAATTAGGCTACATGCTTTAAAGGATCGCAAGACTTTAACTATTAGTGGCAACATTAGCCTTTATGGCTTAATAGCATAAAATTTTGTCTTTAAAATGTTGTCTAACGTTGTCTTACCTTAACTCAATATAGGCTATAAAGAAATCCTGTATTTGTTAAGCCAATGCACTATGTGACTTCATTAGGCCTATATCCGTGCTTTCGGATCACCATTCATGGTATCCCCGTTTGAACTGTGGATGGGCTTACAAACCTAATTTATTAGCTAATATAATTTAGCTGGTAATAATCAAACTAATGTATACTATCACTCCTTGGACTTGATGTAACATTTCAGTGTTTTCATGGCATCTATTTTCAGATTGCAGCCCATGAATGTAAGACTCTGTACCCTTAGAACAATATTTATCTGAGGGAACCTATCAACACTGTGGAACTGTGATGTATCTTAGCTTCTGTATCTTAATGATCCAAGTCCCAATGAAGACTTTGTAGCAACAAGACTTGGATTGTAACCAGGTCAACACTGTAATGGAATCAGTTCACAAGATGGCATCCTGCAGGGGCAAGGTGAGTTCAGTGTGGAGGGTCTTAGCCAATTGGGCTTCGGTCAAAGCTGCACTCAACAAGGCAAAGGTGACTGTTTGTGTGAAATGTTGTGGGATCTGGCCATCAGAAATGAAATGTGGATGTGTCCATGGGGATCTGTAACTTTCAGTTAAGCTAGTGCTCCATACATTTTCTCTAAAGCCTCACAGAACATTTGCACCTTTAAGACAGAGTCAGAGGAGTGAATAATCACTGCAGGTAATACCAAATGAAAGCACTCTTGGGCACACTCATGCTGTCTCTTCCACCAGTAGCAAAGCAACAGCCAATCTTCAGGCAGAAGCTGCACTTGATAAAATATGGCATTAATATTACAATCATATCCACAGTATGCCGGCAAAACCAAAGACAAGCTGCCAGTAGAGATGGACTCAATGTGAGGCCTGGCAACAGGCGACAGTTGAGGGCAGTGTTTTGGTACTTAAAGGAGCAGTTACAGACTATGCAGGATGTATTGTTGCGATACACAGTATAGTGCAGGAGGTACACAATACTCAGTTGAGCTCTTCACCAGACATTTCCTGCTTGCATATCTTGTGGTTGCATGTTTCAGCTCAGTACTTCAGCATCCAATGCTCTGTTGCTCTAAGAAGAGCCATGACTGCTCCTGGGCGTGCTTGAAGGCAGAGGAATTATGTTTGACTTAGCAATGAGATGACGTATCACTGAATTTCATCAATGGTCTTTGAATCCAGCATATCCATAGCTTGTTGGTCTTCCTTTAAGCATGTTACTCCTGTCTCGTTCCTGAAGGGCAGGATGTCTACCTGCCACAGCTGTTCGACATTTTTGTAGAGGTCTGGGGTCTGAGTGATAAAGGAAGAGTTTAAACAAACACTTGTTGCATTCTGCCCAAGTTGTAGGCATGAAAGAGATTTCAGTGTGATGCTAGAAAGGAGAGCTAGAGTAGTCCAGTTATGAGAAAATTAGTGCATAGATAACTTTTTCCAGGTTGGGATGTGATAGAAAGGATTTGATTTAGTGAAACAAGGCTTGACCATATATTGGACTTTGTGGCGAAAAGGAAAGATCAGAATCAAATACCACTCCTAGATCTCTGGCCCTTTGCTTGATGCTTGATGTCACTAAGACAGTTAAAAACAGCAGCTAGGCTTAATTGGTCACCAAGTCTGAGCAAAATGTATATCTATGTGTCATCTGCATAACAATGGAAAGATACATTGCCGCATTGAATGATGTTGCCAAGTGGGAGCATATAAAGAAAAATTAAAATTGGACCTAAAATTTAACATTGTGATACCCCACAGGTAAGAGAAAAGAAGGATGAATGATAACCTATGGTGACTATTCTGCTCTCATCACACTTGCATGAATGGGAGTCAGCAGACAGCGACCAGATCCACACCACAAGTTTCTTTTTGCTTTGAAGTATTTACTTGTAGATGTAGAATTCTGTAAAACCGATATAAAAAACACTACGGTAAATTTACAGGTACAGTATAATGGTAGAATGAAATATCGAAACACTGGTATCATAACTAAATAAACACTGATTTTCACAAGACAGATTCACGTAAGTAGATCTTTAGGTAGTTAATGAATTACTTCTTTTTAGGTTAACAGGTAAGTCGTTACCAGCCAAACAGATAACCGTTCACTGACACAGGTACTAGTAAGACTACTATAAGATAAACATGACAAGATCGCCACTTTACTTATAATAAAATTACAAAAGATCGCCAACAGGGTAAGAATTAGTTAAATAAAATATCGCCGACAGGGTTATAATTAACACAACAAAGATCGCCACACATCAATAGTAAGGTAAGTATTAACGATAACATATACAATGGTCCGATACCGGCTAGGCTTCACTATGACAACAGTTAAGAGTTATACTAACACTTACACAATAAACGTTAGCTAGATGAATATGCATTTTAACATAAACAATACTGATTCGAAGCGTCACTACACTGATTTACAGGTAAAGTATTTACAACATTCATATACAATCGGAAACAACAACTTACAGCTATTGATTTCGCTTAGGGCATGAAAGTGTGCAAAGCTGAAAACACCATGTCCATCCATCAACTTGTAACATTGTAACTGATACTAAAAGAGCAACTGTCAAAACGTTCCCATAGCAACTGTCAAAGCGTTCTCAGGGCAACTGCCGACGCGTTCTAAGTTACCACTAGAGGGCTCCTGTTGCCCATCATAAGGGCAGCACAGTGAACCAGAAGATTCTATCTAAAAGACAGGAATAAAACCAGTCAAGTGCAGTGTCTTCCCTTGCCTTGCCCACTCAGGTTTCAAGGCAATTGATTAAATAGTATGATGTACTGAATGGAAAGCCATACTTGAGTCTAAAAGAAAGAAACTGAATGGATAGCTGCTAGGATGCAGCTATCCATTCAGTTTTGGTGAAGTCCATCAGGTCTTAAAAAAGAGGGGAGGTTCCAGAATAGATTAAAATTGTCAGTAAAACTAATGTTGTGTGCTCTACAGGTGTACTGAAGCCAAGTGTGGAGGCTGAGTATTCAGCTAAAGCATCTGCGGGACAGTGTGGGGATCGGACCTGATATAAAAACAGATTTTTCACAAGAAGTTAAAAAGCTGAATACTCCATCAAAATCCTGCATACTCAGTTCAGAGGTCATCCATGAAGTGTTGTTTGTGCCAAAATGAACAATCACACAGTTGATAGAGGATGAGAGTGAGTGCAACGGCATGCAAAATTTATCCAGGATGACTAGGACTTTGGCTCTAGGGTAGCTGTTGGTGATGAAGAAGCCGGTGCACCTGCACATGGAATCCCACTATTAAGATGGTTGGAGCTAAAAGGGGACAAATAGAGGGAGGATGCAGGTTCTGAGGAGAGTCAGCTGGACGGGCTGGATTAGCTGGATTTGTGTGAGTGAGTGCTAACAGGTGGAGGCGCAGCATTAGTCATTGATGACAGATTCCCTGTCGGTTCGGGGCAAAGAAGACCTCCTGAGTGTCTGATCAAGGCTTCTTGCAGGATCCTGCATCATGAAGAGGAGGTTGCAGTCCAGGAAAAGGGTCGCAGGCCTGGATTTCCAGTGATGGAAATGGCCCCTCTGATGCTTCAGTCGACAGCAATAGGAAACCTGTGGTTTATTTCTTTCTAGCTGCACTGGAGCTCACTCTACTACACTTTTCACAGTGGGAAGCAATCTGACAAGACTGGCAACAGCCTGTGCAAAGTCTTTGAAGGCTTTAACATCATCTGTGTTAATGAATGGGAACTGCAGAATGTCACTGAGTTTTCCTTGTACCAATTGCCTGCACTGTCCATATTTCTGCTTAAGAGCCTACATGGCTCTGGTGTAGGGAGCAGGTTTATGTATATAAAAAAAACCTGGTATATATACAAAATCTGATGCCTGTGAAGTCCAAGAAGGCTGTGCAGTCTTTTCTTTGGCGAGGCAAAATCACTCTCTTTCCCAGAGCTAAATGCTGTGAGTTTAAGTTTAGGAAGGCCAGAAGAAGATGTGATCATCATCTCCGATGGGTGGCAGCTTGGACCCTTTGAGTCAGGTGGCTATGGAGTGTGTTGGTATCCGTCAAGGCAAGGTAACGTCACTTATGCCCTGTAGTATGTCAGACCCCCTTCAAGTGACTTGCTAATGTTATACAACAAATACTTGTTGATTTTTATTAAGCAGTTATGAAACTTACCGGAGACGGATGGGATGGGCAGGTGCTCAACAGCTGAGATAAGAAAAACATCTTGAGAAAAGCAACACCAACATCAGAATGCTGCTTGTTGATTTCAGCTCAGCTTTCAACACAATCTCCCCCATGAAGCTGATTGGAAATCTGAACACTCTGGGCATCAGTACCACTCTCTGCAACTGGATACTGGACTTCCTCACAAACAGACCCCAGACAGTTTGGATCGGCAGTCTTTCCTCCTCCACTCTAATGCTCAACACCAGAGCCCCCCAGGGCTGTGTGCTCAGCCCGCTCCTGTTCACACTGTGCACCCACGACTGCAACCCCTGACATGGAGAGAACTTGTGAAGTTTGCGGATGACACCACCATCATCAGCCGGATTTCCAACAATGATGACTTTTCATATCGTGAGGAAATCAACCATCTTGCAGAATGGTGCGCAGAAAACAACTTGCTGCTCAAATTCAGCAAAACCAAAAATCTGATTGTGATTTTAGAAAAAGGAGGCAAAGACAGACTACGTCAAATGAGCTGAGATGAAGCAAGTGAGCAGTTTTAAGTTCCTGGGAATCAACATAACAGAGAACCTGTCATGGACTTCACATATCTCTGCCCTGGTTAGAAAAGCTCAGAAACGGCTGTATTTCTTAAGATAACTTAAGAAAGCAAAATTCCCACGCCAAGTTCTGGTCAGCTTCTACAAAGGAGCGATTAAAGGCATCCTGACTGGAAACATCACAAACTGGCATGGGATGTGCACGGCCCAGGACAGGAAGACTCTACAACAAGTGATTAAACTGCCCAAAACCTCATTGATACCCATCTACCAAGCATCAGTGATATCAGGGAGGTGAGGTGCCTGCGCAGAACTTAAAGGATACTAAAAGACAACACCCACCCCAGCTACAGCCTGTTCACCTTGCTGCCATCAGGCAAAAGATACAAAAGTATTTGCTGCCGTACCACCAGACTACAGAGCAGCTTTTCCCTCAGGCTGTGAGACTGCTTAATGCACAATCTGCACTCCTCCATATTAAATATTTTTTTCTTTTTTATACAATTAACTAATCACTTGAGAGGGAATCACGTTTTACTTTCATTATACAGCCTGTTGTATAATAGCCAATAAACTCTTGTATCCTTGTATTCTTGTAAAAAGAGGCAAAAAAAGTGGGAGGGCTTAATAGTAGGTTTTGGGGAACATCTGCTTTATTAGCTTAATGGTGTAGGCGCCAGTGAGTAAACATCAGGGTGTGAAGGGGTATGGTTGTTCATACAGATGCACACCAGTCTTCATGAAAAGATAGTACAACCTCAGTCCAGTTTGAGCATGTGCCTGGCAATTTCAGAGGTATGGAGAGACTACTGTTGCAGTGCTGGGAATAAAGTCACATGATTGGACAAGAGCAGGGTAATGTAGCCCTGACATTTTAACAGTTTTTTAGATACACAACAGCATCAACCTTTCTTCTAAACTGTCCGTCGCCTTTAATCACACATCTCATCAATGGAGCTGTCTTCACTGTCCATGCATACTAACCCTGACTTCAACTCAGTTTTTCTCAAACACCTATGTTAAAAGAGATGACAATGAATTAAGCATCCTTTCATATTTATAACTGAAGCTTTAAAAACAGTAGAGAAATTAGCATAAAATTACACGCTCAATGGTCTTTTGGTTAGCTGATTTTTAGAAATTAAAGTTTTTTTCTGGCTGTGAAGCAAGCAATGTTACTGTTCAGAAAATATTAAGGCAGTGGGATTTTGAAAAAACTTAACTCCTAATAAACAATAGGCCCACAATTTTTCTAAACTGTTTGATGTCTTTCATCACTCACTTCAGCAATAGAGCTCTCTCCACCCTCCCTGCATACTGACCTTGCATCTACCTCACTCTCACACTCATCCACCTAAATCAAAAGATGATGATGGACTAAACATCTTATATGGATAATTGAAATGCAGATATCTCAAAACTTGTGCAATCAGTGTTTTCTTATCAGACAATCAACATATGAATAACACCAAACAAACAATTCATAAAAGTGGGATGGACTGGTTCTCTTCTTAATTAATGGTCATGATGTGCATGCCTGACAAGATAACACAGTTTTCTTCAATGAAACTGATCTTATGGCAATGAGATAATGTTAACAGCAAATTAATGTAATGATAATGTAGTGGGTTGTTCATATTATTTTTTGTCATTTGTCATAGTGGCAGAATAACACTGTAAGTGTTTTGTAAAAATAGTACTGGTAGATGTAGTAATGGCAAGGTGATACTAGTGATTAAACTAGAAGTTTTATGATTTGTGGTTCTAATTCACTTAAGCAGCCAGTAGGTTCACCTTCAAGGACAGGAAAGTGAAGAAGGAGCTCTGGGTTTGAGTTAACAAAGACATGCACATATGAAGACACATGGTGCCTATTTCAAGATAAAAGAGATTGATAAACAAAGTTTTGTTTACCTGCCACCTCAAAACATACATATTCACCCTTTTGTAATGATATCTTTAGAGCAGACTGGCTGACTAGACAGAGAAATGTGGCCAAGAGAACTCAGCTGTTCAGGGAGCTGATCACCTGGCTACAAAGGTCAATTATCCACACAAACCAAAGCAACTAGGGAAGATATCACTCATCTGGGACAATTAGGTCAAATAATATGGTTGCTTCAGTTGTTGACAAAATCAATGACAAAAAAGATCTGGACCAAAATTACCTATAAAATACAATCAATGACAAAAAAGATCTGGACCAAAATTACCTATAAAATACAATCATAGCAGCGAATCTCTCTTTTATTTATTCCTGCCCACATTTAAGTGTGAATAAAGGGCGGGGGTTAACAAATTTTACACCCTCAATATCCACGCCCCCACATTACACAACCCTGCACCACTGATTAACAGCCTAAATAAAAGCATCATGAAATAAAACATCAATGAAATAGAAAGACAGTACAAGTAAAGCAGTGTGAATATGTGTGTGTGTTGTCATGAAAACTGTTATATTCGTGTGACAAAGTACATAGACAGAGGTAGGTTGTAACAAAAAATGGACACATGATCCAGCTCTGCCACACTTTAAAATAACACCTTCAAAGTAAAGATGCCTTTGCTCTGGACAACATTCTGCAGAATGCCAGCTTTGCTCCATACATGTTTAAATCATTGACTGTATAAAACACTGGACAAACCCTCCTTGATGTCACCCATTGGTTTCTGCATGAGCGAAAGTGAAGCCAGAAATCTCGTCCTGGGCGCCGCCATTATCCTGCGCGTGACTCCTCCAAGAGCCCGCCTAAACGACGAAAAACCAAATATGGTAAAAGAGGCAGGGTCGAAGGACAGACAGCGCACCTGCTCAGCTAACAGCCCCCGGCTATAGGTCAACAGGCTGTCAATCAACAGCAGAATAGATGAATTTAAAGCATAAATATAAAATTTTAAAATTTTGTTTAAAAAAATTTACCCCCCTCAGAGTTTTCATGAGATGGTAGAGAAGCTGTAGACATAAAAACGTTTTTCAAACCAGGCTGTAAATATGTTTATTTTTGCTCTAAAGTTGGCCATTTTAACATGGGCTCCAATTGGAATTTGCTCCCTTTTGGAGCCAGCCTCAAGCGGTCAGTTGGCTTCAACCAGGAAGTGGGAAGTTTGCCTCTTGGTTGAAATACATTTTCATCATTTTCAACATGTAGGAAAAAGACTGGGTTACAGACCAGCTAACCTAAGAATAAATTCCAAGCCCAGGTTAGCGTAGCAACGAATTCCTCCCATCAGAAATTTTACTAATGTTGTTCTTACGTTAGGCAAGCTTCTACTTTCACACTGGTGTAATCTGTTCTTTTACATCACCATTTACTTCCCTGAAAGATTACCAATAAAGATTTCCTAATAATAATAATATTATTGTACAAACTAAACTTTAAAGACAACTTACAGCCTTCAATACTCCTGGTTGTGTATAAACTCTATCAATCATCAACTTGATTTTTTTTTCTCTATGTAAGCAGTTCTGTCAGCTTTATTAAAAGGAGGCAGTACTGTAAAAGAAAGCTGCACTGGATAAAATATTTCAGTGCTCAATTGCCTCAGAAGTTTAAACTCGGAAGACCTTAAATCAGAATGCAACATGTATAAGCAAATTCTCAGCAATAATACAGAAAAACAACAAATGAATGAAAGTTCATTATGGGCATAGATAAACTGCTTCCAGAATATACAGAAGCTTGACTGTAATTTCATTTAATTTGTCAAATTTGGCATTTAATGGCCAGATCACACAAAAGAATTTGCAACAAGACAACTTGACACCTGAAGCTGCTTGCAACGTGCCAGCAACATTCTAAAACCTGTCTGTTCACACTCAACTAGATGAGGCACTGTATCATTTTCATAGCAACGACTCCCTGCCATTCTGCATTTGCTGGCTTTTCAGGTGAGGGTTTTGTATGCCTTGCAGAAAATTAACTTTGTGGCACAGTGTAAATATGAATGGAGACACTGATGGTGTATTACTTGTGGAAGTCATACTTGTAGTACTGAAAAAAAGAGTGAAAACACAGGCCTAATAGGCCTACTAGAGCACTGAGAGTTTGGAACCATCCCTGGGTGCTCGAACAAAGTACTCAAGGTGCTTACACAAATTCTTACAAGGAGCTTTAAACAGGAGATCTTCCTTCTTTTATAAATTTTTGCTGTTTATTCCCAGAGAAGTTTCAACGTGTAGAGCAGCTGGTGTCACCTCTAATAATAAAAGAAAACACTAATGTCGCTACCGGCTAATTGGCTATTAGAACAAATGCCTTGCGTTCTGAAACTGGCCACCAGAACTTGAAAAGCTGAGTTGCAGCCGACACCATCAGCCGGCTTGAGTCAACCTGAGACAACCAGTCTACACCACTGCGACTTTCTCTGCAACTGTTTCTCTGGGTCACAAAACTTTGGTGTTGACTGGCCTGAAGGAAAGCAAATGGTGCAAATTGCCAAAATATAGAGCAAACAAACAATGATCTTCTTACCTCTGATTGTATGTTTATTTGGACACCAGAACCATGGCAGCAGGAGCAGGAAGAGGAAGTAAACCAGTGACAGGATGTTGTAGCGAAAAAGACAAGCTGCAAAAAAAACAAACAAAACAAACAAAAAAATCACTACAGTCAAACAACAGCATGTAGTTAGATATACACTTACATTTAGAGATTAATGTCGGTCTGACATTTGTCGGCTAAGGGCCTTACCTAACATGCCCATAACCCCAGTGCCTTTACCTGCATGATTCATTAGATGTGAATATAATATCTAAACTTCCGGGATGAATTTCATGTCTCAATGAAGGAGGGTAGCATAGCAGCTTAACAACTGACTAATGTTACACAGAGACATTAGTATTCAGGTGTAGGTTTTGTATGAGAGTTTTGCAGCAGGGATGTGTCCCTTAGTCCCTCGTGCTTTGGTCTTCAAGCTTTGTAAGGTTGAGCACACCCTACACTGTATTCAGGATATTGTGTACTTGCATTGCTTGTATTATTATTGGATTTACTTGTATGTGCTGGGACATGGTTGTTAGAGTACTGTAGTACATCCTGGTTTGGATGAGTGTCAGTTTGTGTTTGGTGCAGTCCAATGAATCTGCATTGTTGTTGCTAATTGGTGTTATTGTTTATCTCTATTCTTTTTGTACCTTGTATCATCTCTCTGTTTTCCAAGCATTGCTAGATCTAAAAATGACATAGTTTTGGCCAGAGAACTTCTATTTAGCTTTTGTAAGACATGTAGAAACAAGCATAACTGGATAAATATGAACCATGGAGTTAGATGCCCCTAAGGATGCTTTATGGCCAGAACCCATGTAAAGTATAATGATGACCTTCAACCCTAAAAAGAAACAAGGTGAAGATAAGCAACAGCAAAGGACAGAAAGATTTGGAGGATGAGTCACAGGAAAGAGACAAGGGGAGGGAGAGTGGGAGCTTCCACCAAAAAGCAAGAGCAAAAAGAAAAAAAGAGGGAGGGTGAGAAAATTAGAATAAATTTAAAGAAAGCTAAGCTTGATCGAGGTCACAAATAATAGTGGGTAGCAGAAATAGTGGGTCTTTAGTGTTAATGGATGTTTTTTTTGTGCTAAGGTTCGATCATTATAAGTCTGAATAATTATTTGAGATGTGAGAAGATTGCTGTGCAGCTTTACAGGAATAAGAGGTCATCATATGAGGTTCCTAACAAGTTGGACCTAGTAGGCTTATGTTATTTATACCTGTGTCAGTGATAGCTATGATGTAGTTTGATAAGTATTGCTAAAAGCAAATAAGTACAAGGGTAAATTCACTTAGGCAGATGTTTTAGACAGACATAGTCCTGATGACTTGCTATAAGCTACTCAGGTGCATTACTTAAACAAAGTGTGTGAGATGGTGGGCATGGAGCAGTTCTAGCAAAAACTGCCAGTGGTCATGCAGACACACTAAAATGACCTGGATAAACCTTGCTCAAAGCTGCTGATGCAGACAACAACTATGTCCTCATTCCTTTAGATTCACAGGACGACAAATCTAGTTGTCAGGTTAAACAGAATGTCTATAGGCTTAATAAAAAGTTATCAGACCACCTATGGAGAGCAAGAAACAATATAACAATATAGTGTCTTTTCAGGCAGCTAATTTATCTGAATCCCATACGCCACCAAAGTGAAAATCAGCAGGTTCTTATTTCTCCTTTTTTGTTATACATGTAAACAAACAGTTTAATAAATGATAATGGTAAATGACTGTACTTACATATAATCTTTTGGCTACTCAAAGCGCTTTACAATACAAGTCAGAAGCACTTTCTCCAGTTAACAGCAGAGTGTAAAGAATATTGCTACCGACAAGGTTTTATAGGAATGTAGATCTCACTATTACATAGGTTTAACTTATGATAACAAAGCAAATATTTTAGATTTTCAAAAAGTCAGCATCAGCTACAAGACCTTCCATGTGCATTTTAAACCCCCTCTGTCTGTCTCACTTTAAATCAATTCACGGTAATTATCATATGACTTTTACAATGACAAACCCAGTGCAATAAAATCAAGGATACATGGATACAAGGAAGTTTATTGGTCATTATACAACAGGTTGCATGATGAAATTAAAGTGTGGTTCCCTCTTGATTGATTGATTGATTGTAGATGTTGGGACCTCATCATGTGAATAGGACAAAGAAAGGCCTTGCAAACCACACCTTAGTGGGTAATCTGTCCTGAATTTAAGTCCCAGATAAAGGGCAGTAAACTCAACTTCCCAGAGTCCCCCAGATTTCACACCTAGCTGTGAACACAGACAATAAAAACCATCTCTGCCCCAACATCTTCCTCTACTTGCCTCTTCTCCAGAGGAGCTTCTTCTCCTCTCTTCTCTCCTCCTGACAAGCCCTACAGGGCAGAGGACAGTCCTCCTTCTCTTCTCCGCAGCCCCGTAGGGCCAAGGACACAGTAAGACAACTTCTCCAGCAGTCCTGCTCAATGCAGATCGCTACACCACACTCCTCACTGAGAGCAGCGACGCAGCGAAGAGCCTGCCAAAGGATCAACTAGGAGTCAGCAAGTTAAGTCAGCACCAGCGGCCAGGATGCAAGGGCTGCCAGCTGAGACTTAGAGGCGACAGGAGTCACAAACCAGAGTTAGCCACTAACTTATGGAACAAAGGGGAAGTGGTCTTCAGAGACCCAGGGTTTAGAGGGCCAGACCACCCTATAACCCATCAGGAAGCCCCACAAACCTGCAGCTTATTGGACTCAACGTCGTCACAAGCCTGCAGCTTAATGGACTTGATAAAGCAACACACCGGAAAGGATATCTTTCCCCTCAAAAGACTGGGTAGCATAACTGGGCATAACCTAACATAAGATGGCACAGCTAAGCAGAATATTATTCAACCGTTGTCATTGTTGCAATGATTTTTTTGGATGTATTCTTGAGCTTTATGTCTAGGCTTGGTTATTGTTAAGTTAGTTGCACATTTCACACGCATATAAGACTGGAAGCACATCCAGTAACTTGCATGTGAGTAACCTGTGTGAAACCTCGAAATCCCTCAAAATCTTACTTGGCCCTTTCAGTAGTTCTGATTAAAGTTTTTTGAATTCCCAATTTTGAGGTTGCTGTATGGGCTGACCAGATGAGAACAAGTGAAAACTGTGACATTGGTAAGGTAACCATGGTGTTTGTGGCCTCCAGTAAAGTGTTTTTGTTTCAGACCAGAAATTTTACAAGAATTTCATCAGCCATGGCTTAAACCATTTAGACTGCAGTTCAAGCATGCTTTAAACATGCTTCAAAACAATTGTAAGACAGAAATTATTCAAATGTATATCCCTTCCTGCTCCTTACAGCAACTGTAGTGATTGATTTTGCTTTTTAGGTGGATGTTCACTAGGTCCTGGGACTCAGGGCTCCAATCTAGCTACAGCTTGATTTTCCTTTCTGTGTGATTGGATTTAATAACATATAAGCTATGCATCACAATTATTAAACTAAATCATTACAATTGTACATGGCTATAAAAACTCCAACAATCATAATTTATGGAAACTAGAGACAAAGATACTTTAGGCTGTACTCTTGCCATCCCAGGAGAGAGCCTGAAAAGTGCCTATCTGTGGGTGTTTTGCCATGATCTTTTTTTTTTTACTAGACTATAGCCAATCCTAACTCAGGTTTTGTCTAATTTGTTGAATTCCAGGAAAACTCCCCCTAATACAGGACTGTCCTGAATTTTTTAAGGGTGTCTAGGTACACTAGTGCTGCTACTGGTTGTTGCTGCTGGAGGAACAGTTTGTCAGATCTGAACATAAGCAACACCTGCTGGGGTAGAGCTGTTCAACACTAACCTTGCAAGGCAGCTGGGTCCATCTTGAAATGCTACAACTGGATTTGTTTGTGTGTGGTCAGACTCTGACAGGACCAGCATCCTTTGACAGGATCAGTGTCCTTTGAGGAGAAAGAATTGGCATCTATGGGCCTGGTTTAGTTTTGACAAAAGCATGAAATGGCTGCAGGAATGTAACAACGGCACTCACTGAAGAAGTTAGTCTGGATGCTGCAATGGGGGGTTTGTTTAGAACCAGACAATATTCATTAAAAGAAGTGCAAAAAATAGCATGAAGGCCTTTCTTGATGAAAAAGATGTTGCCACTCTCATCCCAACAGGATTCAATTTGACAATCATCATGAATGTGACGACAGAATGTTTGTCCAATAAACTTCAAACTTTTTTTGAACAACTTGCCCCACATGCTGGCAATCAGCTGTTTCACATATTGATAAGTGAAATATAGCCTATTAATATGTAAAGCATTCCATCTGGTCTGTAGGGTTAGTTAAAAACAGACAGTGGCCAATGAGACTGCATTATCATTGAGGGTTGGATTTTCAAGTTTAGATTTTTTTTTCTTTAAACTTATTTTGTTATACTTTGGTTTGGTTTTGATATATATACTTATAGCTGTAATATCTTTTTTTGCTCTGTGTGTGTGTTAGTTGACAGTGGTCATGTTTGTGTTACCTCTTTCTTCAGAAATGTTCTAATCAGTTTTTATATATGTTTCACTTTGTGGTCAGGTAGGCATGTCTATTCCATCTTTAGGGTCAGTTAAGTCATTCAGTAAATTCAGTTTGCATTATCATTGCCTGGGTTTTGTATATGTTAAGTTAGCTTAGCTTGAGTTAAGTTCTATTTGCCAGACCCCTTTTTATTAGGGCCCAGGACTTTCTAGCACGTACACTTACTTTTATCATTCTTGGCGTAAATAAAATCTGCTTTTTAAAAATTCCCCTGGGACTCTTCATTCCTGCCAGCTTGATCCCTCACATTAGTCATTCACAAATTCATATTGCCATTATCTTGCAAGAACCACATATCATCAAAAACAAATCTTGACCTTAACCTCAACTGCCTGACAAAACCATCAATGTTTAGGGTTAAGTAGGGACTAAGGCGCTGTTTTATACATATGAGAGCTTGCACAATATGTCTAACTGCAGTAATTGTACAAAACAAATCTTCAAGACTGGTCATGTTTTATTATCTAAATTGAAACGAAATATTAAAGATATACAGTTTCTTTAGCATAATTTGCAGTTATACTCCAATTAGGCGGTACATTTAAAAATAAAGCAGCCATTTTTGCAAATATTTATAGGCTTTTTCCAGGCACAAGCACAGACTGACCCATGGTGGTGCTCTAGCACCTACCCTTTTGCCCTGTGACTACATAAGTACCCCTCCAGTGAGCATTTTGTTTTGTTTTATCATATTATAGTTTTTAATCTTGGCCCATGGAGGCATCAGTAGTCAACTGAATGTGTTTCTAATGTCTGACAACTGCATTTTGATGTCTAATAAATTCTCTGTGACTGGTGCGTAAGTCCTTGCCCCTCCCTTTCCTGCTAGTGAATATCATATCATATCAACATCATACACATACAAAACAGATCATTGGTGTTACTACCCACTGACATGGTTTTAAAGCTATTGTTATTGTTAGTTTTTGTACATTAAAATGCACATATTCACATATTCACATATCACATATTCATGTTCAAGGAAATCAAAAAAAATTTGAGGGAGCATGCTCATGACTGCATTGGATCAAACATGGTCACCCTAGGAATGACTCTAAATTGCAGAGTGCTGGGAAGATGTCACAGCTCCATGTGCAACTCTTGCATTTCCTTGTTTTTGACTCCTTGCGTAACCTGCATCCTGGGAGACAGTCTGACAGAGAAGTAACAGCAGCGGTGAGACCAGCTATTCCTCTATCAAAAAGACTATGGACATGTTGATGTAAAGAAGTACTGAATCATCACAGTAATGCAGAGCCTATTGTGAAGAGTAGATCATTGGTCCCGCACCTTTATAAGGAGATAAGTAGTCTTCTGAAGGGCATGATAGAGGGAGAAGAAAGCTAGGAGAGTTACACTCTCTGGGTTGCCCCTGTTGTTCTTAGTGTGAAATTTTTTTTTTTTATATTAGATCTAGCCAGTAGTTATTGCAAGAATGATGTGGCTGAGAGCAATAACGAAAGAGAGCTGCATTCACAACAACAGTTTGCTTATTCCAGTTTGACAGGATGCTGTTTGGCCTGTGTAATGTACCAGCGATCTTTCAAATGTCAATGTAGAGGTAAAAGCTAACAGAGTCTGCCCTTTTTTATGGATCATGTGAATGTGTTTCAGATATTATGCAGATCATTTAAATTATTTGGTTCCAGGCCTTGGGTAGCTAGCTTTCTCCAGGCATTTCAGTCTCTGCTGAAAGCCTGGAGATAGCTTTACTCCAGTATGGTCATCTTGATCAAGCCCCCAGGCCTTTCCTGATAGCAGCATTCATTTTGACAGCAAATTCTGATTTAGTCTAAGTCTTAGTCTTTTGAAAAACACACTATTTAATTTAGGTCATATTTTAGTCATCTGAAATCTTTTAGTCTTAGTCTAGTTTTAGTCTATATTTTAGACCAAATATTAGCAGATTTTAGTCAACTACATTTTTCTACAGAATTTCCAGTCATTGGAAGTATCCATCAGCGTGTTGTGGTATTAAGGTTTGAATATGCAATACAGACACAGATTTAATGGCTGTAATACAAAACATGTATTTTATTTTATTCTTAATGTCAAAAACATAACCATGGCTTTTTCAGAAAAGATAATCTCTGATTATATTACGATAAAATCACACACAGGCCGCTTCATGCTCATCTGTAACTACAGTGCATTAGAGGAAATGCTGGGGGCAGTAGCGCATCCCGCAAGTACACAGAAAAGACTCGCGGAATGATTGACAATGTATAAGGTCCCGACCATTGGTCCCGACGTAACTCAGCCGTTAGGGCGAGCGTCTCGTGTGCGGAAGTGTCGTTCTCCCCGCAACTTCGACTCAGGCTCTGATCGTTTGCTACGTTTATGATATAAAAAAATAGGGAGCGGAAAACATCTACTGGTGGAAATCTGGATGTGTGCAGAAATTTTCCAATTGCTTATCTGAAGCTCTTCCAACCTCCACTGCCACCTCAATGCCAAATATGTTGCAGCTAGCACAGAAGTCCAAAGTACGTGCTTAAAAATGAAGACGATAATTGTGACTAATCGTAAAAATAATCCTTAGTTGCAGCCCTAATAATATCACACAACAAGCATAAGGGCCTGCTCTCCCTGAAAAATATACATGTTCCCTGAAAAAGATATGCATTCTCCCTAAATGATATGCAATGCATGTGACATTCTTTCAGGATGAAGTGCAATATTATTGAAATGGATAACCATTGGAGGCACATCCAGTAACTTGCATGTGAGTAACCTGTGTGAACCTCCCAGTGAACATTGCCAACCTCTACGCTGCAGAACTCCAAATCCTTCAACTTTTTACTTACAGTTGATTAGGACTTTGATTATAATCATCAAATTAATTAATTATCAAAGTTCCAAATTGATAGTTAGTACTTTTATGTGACAGATTAAATGATTGGCTATCATTTCCCTTTCTAAGGGTGGTGCCCCGGTAGGTTTAAAGTATATAAAATCCTGTTACTAACTTTACTATTATTTACTTTAGATAGCCAATCCCAAATTATTAAGCCCGACATAGTTGGAGCCCCAGGTGACCCAGCAATACCGAACCATTCCTAAAACACAGTGTGGAAGGAACAGAGTGGGAGCATTAAAGAGGCAAAGATAGACCTCTTTTAGGTCATTCAAAATTCTTTAAAGCACACACATGATAGTTAAGGTGGATCAGATCACACATTTTGAACAACTTTTAAGCTGTTTAAACACTTCTTTGCAAAGAAAAAAGCAGTTGCAGAAATTCGTTTGAAGGAAAATGGATATGTATAATTATCTCTTTTTCAGCTCTGAACATAATGCACCTGACTTTAGCAATGTTCTTCAGTTTGCAGAAAGTGCAGCAAACTAATTATTTAACATGCTGGTCCATACTCAGATTCTGATCCAGAGATACAGCTAAATCATGCAGGATAGGTTGAAGAGAAAGGGAAAGAAAGCCACTTTTCATCATCTTCAGGACAACATCATCTGGGGGAGATTAGTGAAGAACCCCTCCCCTGGGTCACTCCTCCCTTAGAGATTGTAACCCTTTTAGGCCTTGTCCCCTTGGGTTTACCCCCTTATACACCTCTCTGTCTGCAAGTATATATCCCTATGCACATAAATTGTGCAAATTACGGCTTGCGTCACATTAGTCTTAGAATTATTTGTGCAGACTTTTTCTGTTCACCCTCAACATAATAACCAAGGCAGAGGGCTGGGTTCCCCCTGATAACGAGTGGGCAGGAAGATAATTCACAGTGCTAGCAGACGTTCATACACTGAACCTTAGAATGAAATACTGTAACTCTCAAGAAAATAGAGCTCAGCATGCATGCATGCATGCAACATGCATGTTCTAACATTCAGGATGACTTTTGAAGGTTTGGAGCTTTACCTGATTTGAACATGTAGTTTAGGACTGGTGACATGTGAGGACAGGAAGACTTTAATATGACTTGCAGGCAGGACAGCCTTGAATTGTTGGTGGCATTACATTTAATCACTTGTTAATGCTGGTGTTGCTAATACTGATCTAAGGTCAAGTTCTACAATAAATGCTCTTGCATAAGACGTCTGTCCTCTCAAGACCTCCTCATTCCTAAATCTCATCTTTGATTCAATTTCCATCACTACTGGATTCTTTTTTCTCAGTATTTGGCTGTAGACAACTATCAGCCTTTCAATATTTTAGTTTTGTAGGACAGACAGTATAAAATATTAAGTATTAAAAATGGTAACAAATTAAATATTGCCTGCATAATAACAGTAGGAGACACCTTTAAGTTGTTGCCTCCCAACTGAATATTGGTGAGAATCACACAACAAAGATGAAGATTTAGCTTATGAGGCATAATTATTAATTATGTTGATCCTTTGAAGGAAGGAGATAAGTTTTGTCAGACAGTATAAAAGGAGACACAGTGTTACTGATGGTGTCACATAGGATTTGAGATTTTATTAACTATTTGATACGTGGTTAAAAAATATGTAGCTCTGGCAATTTAAACTATGTTATTGTACAACAAAATCAGGAAATTACTACATATACTAAAACAATGCCAATTTTTGAGAACCATATTAAAACACAGAATTTAGGGGACAACAAAATAAAGAGGATAGTTAAAAGGATAGTATAGTTGCATTGTAATACTGGCAAATTTTTCCACATGTATTAAAGTTGCTGGAGTTATCATTATTTGTAGTAAATACTTGACACAATCTCAATAAGTTTTGGTTAGTGCTTTTAGTAATACCCTGATTATTTTGTTTTGTTTTGTTTTTTAGAACACACACACAAAAATATCCCCAAGAAAGGTCAAACCTGACGATAGCAGGTTACTCTGGAAACTGCTGCTTTTGATGCACCTTCAAAATGATACTGAAATAGAGGAGAAGAGAACTTTTTACATCCAAAACAGCCCCGCTCCTACCGATTTCATTACTACGTGAATCGTTTGTCTCTTTTTATGTATATTGGCCCATCCAAAGTTTATGTTGATAGAATACAGAATGGTTGTAATATTTTAACAGATTGTGATGAAAAAACAATGGATTGGTATGGAACCAGTTTTTTTCTAATTTTATTATCATCAAGAATGCTTGGATCAGTCCTGATTCTGTAGATGGAGTAAATCATATTGTCCACAACTACACAGCCAGTTTCCTAATACAGAACAGGCTGCAAGCTGAGAGGCTCCACCCTAAAACACAAACACACCCAAAATTATGGACAGATGTGATAACACTGTTCATTAACCACAGTACCTATCTCTCTACAGCACTCTGATCTCTCAATTCAAAGCTCATTTAATTTGTTTCCATCTTTATGTTAAGCGTTTGAATGGTTGTCCTTGTTTGACAAAGATACTTGTGGGACTTCACATCCAAACAGATATCAAACAAAGCGTACTACATGGAAATGTCCATACCAACGTCACCCAGTGACATATAGTCAAGATTGCTTTCAGAGGTGTTGTAGCCCTCAGGGATACAACTGCTAGAATTTCCACCAATTCCAAGAAACATTATCCAACCAAATAAAGTGGCAGCTACGTGAAAATTAAACGGAAGTAATCTATTGACCTACCTTAATCTGAAAGGATATGTATGACATTTAGTGAAGGATCCATGTTGAAGTGATAGCAAAATCTAACACATTAATTTAGTTCACTCACTTTTTATGTTGTTTTTTTTTAATTGCAGGGCCTCCTCTTCCTGGTATACATGAAAATGAATACTTTACAGGTCAAAGTGACAAAATCACACCACAGCTATGCTTAAGTAGCCAGTTGGTTCTGTCTCACTTTCCTCCTGCCTAAAGGGAAAAATGCATGTGATGTAAAAGCTGCAAGACACTATGTTACTTATTCAAGCAGACTGGTATTTTTATTTTTTTTTTGCTTAACTTGCAAATCAATGATCTTCAATATTTATTCATGTTCAATACTTAATCAGTAATCAGATAAAGTGGGGTGTTGCCCTTCAGTCTTTTGTAGAGCTTACTTTAAATGATAAAAAATTGTGTTGTTGATCAAGAAATTAATACAAAATATCAAAGTGGTAACAAAAAATGAAACTGGATATTTTTTATCTATTACTGTTTTCCATCACTAACAGTTCACATCAATTCAGTAAATGGAAAAAAAACACTTTTGGAGTATTTTCACAAGCTTTTTATTTTAACATTAATGTTCTTTAACTTCAGTATGTACTAGATTATATTTACACAAACACTGAGTCTGAACAGAGCCTGAGACCAAAACAGATGTCAACTCTACTCTCAGCATTAGACCTGTCAACACTATATATGTGTGTTTGTATTTAGTAAAGTATTTATATAGAGCCCAATTATCTTTTAATAACCAACTTACTCATCCACTGACTAACACACAAACACAGATTGCTGAGAACGTACCACTGAACAATACTCCTTCCACACAGCTTGTCAGCATCTGAACAAGATAACAAATACACATTCATCTTTAAACCTCTTTCCTATTAGTCCTCCCAACTGAAAAACAAAATAAAATGTATATGTAAGCCTTTTAAAATGAAACATAAAAGTTACTTATCCAACCAAAAAAATCTGTCTTAATGTGACAGCTCCATGCTTAAAGTTTAATTAGGTTTAGACATAAGGAGAAGGTATATCGGCTGAGTCACCACACACTACCACAACATGAGACTGTCTGTCAGATTGTTTTAATGTAACTGAATAAGAATATGATCTCACTCTCACTCTGAGAAGCATTCACATTTGCATGTCATGTGCTGCTAGTAATTATGCTATGACAAGGAATACTACATCAATTATTTTTGTGGAAAGCTGGCAATTGGTATTGACTGGAAATATTGCAAAAACCTGCAAAAATGAGCAAATAATCAAATATTTCTGATTAGGCCTTTGCATAATGGAAATATTATAACTTTTTTGTGACAACAAATAAAAACTTCACTGGTTAAAAATTAAAGTTTTAAAGTTTTTTTGTCTGGGGAGGGGGCAGAAAATTCTGCTAAAGCAAACTTTAGAATCCAAGCAGAGGCATATATAACAGTAAGGCATATACAAATACATTTTGATGTAATGTAAATAAACACAATAAGATGAGATAAAATGATACAAACTTTTTTCAGAATGAAAACCAAGGGCATTTCATGTTTGGAATTATAATATATAAATGTTTACACTTACACTGTAGTAAACTATGGTCTTGGCCAGGGGTTGGCAACCTTAGACACTCAAAGAGCCGTTTGGACTTTGATATCTAAAATGAAGATGTTAGATTTTTCTCATCAGCAGTAAAAGCAAATTACTCTGCCCACATGGCGTTAAATGTTCTGTTTTCTTCAGAAACTTCTCTTGGAAATATTCATGGTTGGCCTACTGCGGTTGAAAAGCTCAATGAACGCATATTTTGAGGGGAAAAAAGAAAAGAAAAACAGAAATTAACACGTTTTATTTTGATGTTACAATGAATATGAATAAAAAGAAAGACTTAAAAGAAGAAAAAGGGTTAAGAGATTAAGTTGAATAACACAATGAGATTAATTTACCAATTTTTTAACCTTTTCTTCTTCTATAATCTTTCTCCCACTCAGTTTTCCTAACCTTTTCATCTCAGTCTTCTACACTCTTCTCACTTTACCTCAATTTTAGTGTGGAGGGAGTATTCAGATCTTTTACTTAACCAAGACAATAACATCTTTGTAATAAAATCTTTGACATTAAGCAAAAGATCACAACCTGTCAGTGTCTTAGTTGTGGTAGCTTGACAATTAACAAGACAAACACTGGATCTAAACATACTGGGCCCTTTCTTACACATGTGCCGGGCGAAAGCGCAAGGCGTGTGGCATGGGGGTTTTAATTTATTAAGGGGAGTGTCCAAATGAACCTTTGCAGTCTTGTTCCAGGAGCAGCAGAGCTATCCTGCTCCTCCACCCCCCCTGCACAAATGGCACACAGCGAATAGTCCTATTAGTTGTATACAATCACTTCCTCCATTCAAGGGTGTTTCTTTGGCTGAAAATGCAATAGCCAATTAGAGAGTCTGCTCTCATTACCTTTGAGAACTGGTTGCAATGTGCGCAAGTGGTGCAGATGGCATTGCTATCTTACACCCGACGCAAACATAAACAGATGGCTGAACTACAAGGCTTTGTTTATTTATTTATTTTGTCAGTTAACTGAACAGGGACAAAGCTCAATAAATGCATTGTATCAGACAGCTCTCTAAAAAGCAAACATTTCCATTCCTTGTCATATCCTTTCCTTTTCTACCTCACATTGTTGCATGCACAGGAAAACAGGCACACACACCCACACATGCATGAAGCACACAGGCAAGCAAGCACTTCAAAATTTATACTTTGTGATGGGAAATATTTTAAAAGGACACTTAAAAATTCCTTGTATGTTGTAAACGTACATGGCCAATAAAGCTGATTCTGATCTTATAATTTTATAAAATATGGTCAAAGGACACTTAAATATTTTACACAGCTGAGTCGCAAAAAGAGAAAAGAATGGTGGGTGTGATTGTGGAGATGTGTGTGAGCACGATGGCCTTCTGTGCCGTATCTTGCAGTGCAGGCTGTTTTATGTCTGTGTCTTGCCTTTAGAGCAGGTTTTGTCTGGTCTAAGCACGAGGCACAGTTGACTTTAGTGCACCAGGTACAAGATAGCAAATGCACGGAGCCACACTGTCATTCTGCCTCCGCTCTCAGACCTCATGCCCCTGGGCACACAGACTTAGTGCAAGTGGATTTGAGATCAGATTTATATCGGCCTATAGAATTATTTCCAGTGGTGAAACAGTATTTTGGCATCACATGACTGGCAGTTGCAGTTGGTTACTTAAACCTTGGAGTGGCTGATGTATTATAATTTGTTTTAAAAATTTCGTAATGACAATGACCTTGTAATTTAAACACCAATAGTGGCTACTGAACATTTTTTTAAAGAAGGGCACACTTTAAGTAGTGCAAGCCTGAATTTAGTCACAAAGTATAATTACCAAATAAAAGCTGCAAACAGCATTGAGCAGGCGCTTGCACCCCAGTACTGCTCAGGGAGGACCGCAGTCACCCAAGACTACATGGAGTACTCCTGCATCACCTTCCCTTACATATGGAGTTGTGCATGCATGCAGTGTGAAGGCTGCCTCATTGAAAATATTGTAGAGGGCACTACTGAGGTATGTTGGCACACTGACGGAAAATTAGCTTATAGACATGCTCAGGGCTCGACTGTTTTCCACCATGCCAAGTTTGAAGAACATTTGGGCATGTTATACTAGTACCTTGACGATAAGAATAAATAACACGCAAGCTATCTTGCACCCTTCGCATCTCTGCTAAAGGTTTCAAGTGCACAGTACCAATCAGGCATGACATATATCAGCAGTGGCAGCACTCTGCTCGCTCCTGGTGAACACTATCCAACACAATAAAGAGAGCAAACAAAGCCTCTGAGACTAACCAATGCCAGTTTTCTGACAGATAATAAGAGTACCAAGGTCGTTCTCTTGCTGCGTCCTGCTCCCGGCTACTATGTCCCTGATTTGCAAATCACTATGGCAAATCACAAAAAACAACACCAAATCACAAAAGGACAAATAACAGAACACAACTAGAGATCACAAAACACAACAACAGACTAAAAAAAACAACAGATCACACATAAAAGCATACATACAAGCAAAAAATTATAAACTTAAGAAAGAGAAAACAAGAAAAAATCAAAAATGATACTGACGAAAAAGAAACCCACATCAGCTTCGAAAAATGTTGGTAGATGTGAAAGCAGCAATCAAATAAAATATTGTATTCCCCATTGGTACAATTAGTGACAATCCTGTCTGTCTGAATGTCCCATTAATATGTTATTCAAATAGCAAGTACCTACATTTTCAAGTGTAAGTTATAGTTTTTCTTTATGGCTTCAAACTTCAAACTTTTGTTTGCTCTGATATGTTTCGCAGCACATAGCCAAAATGACAAATTTTGTTAGAAATATGTTATAACACTCACAAGACTTTCCACACATGCAACAAAAGCTGTTTTTTCAATTGAACAACATAACCTTTGGTCAAGTTACTATATTACTGCAATCTATTATTACAAAATGGGAATTGAAAGCAGTATAAATAGTTCAAATAGTTTGTCACAGTTACTAGTACCCTCTGGATTTGTAAAGTGTATTTTGGTGTGGAAGCCTTAGTATCTTCTCTGTTCTTATAGTTGACATGACTGGGAGCAGGGGTAGTTACATTCCTCTCTACCAGCCTGACCAACTGCAAGGTGGTATGTGTTTTGTACTGTTGCAGGTCCTTTCAACTAAAGGGTTGAACGTCCACAAAATTTTGCTCTTCTTTTGAGAATGTCAGTGTAAATGTTTGCATTTGATTGATGCTGTCAATGATTAAATGCAAAGCTATGTAATTTGTTAAGGCAGAGAATTAAGTTGAAAGATTATATCATTCCCAGGTTCTTAGCATGAGCTAAACCACCAACACAAAGTATTTGATTACTGCAGAATTAAAAACTGAAGAACTTATTTATATATAATATATTTTTTTGAAGAACTACATTTGTCCAGAAATTTCATGGTGTTGCTTTAATTAATTGTACCAAAAGCATAAATATGAGCCAAAGCTCTATTCTTTATTATCATGTTAACAGATCATTACATGGTAGCCCATTGCCTGAATTTTCCTCAAAGAGGTTAATAAAGTAAATATTACCTTTATTACTATAATAATAATAATATTTACATGGAAATATTAAATGAAACAATACTCACTGCCATATGTGCATTGAAACAGTTATTAGTTACTAAACATTCCTCCTCTCCATACTGGCTGCAAAAAATATATATATATATGAACGAAACAAACAAATAAAAGACTTTTCTTCCATGACAACACTGTACAGATTCTGAACACAATCCACAGTTCTTCTTCAGAGCTAATCCTTTGAATGATGCTTCTGTTGACTACATCTCAGAGTTCGACCCTATTGCCTTTCCTAATTCTTTGCTTCTTTCTGATGACAATATATGATGCACTTAATGAATTCTGGTTTTTGTTGCCTTTTTATCTTTGTGTTGTATTCCATGGTTGACATAGAGAGGAAAAAGAGAAAAAAAGTCCACTCGGGAACTCGTTTAGAGCAGTGAAACTACATATGATAAAAGGGCTGTCCAACTCAGCATTTTTGAGATGGAACTTTTGAGTGTGCGTGCGTGTGTATGTGAGGGAGAGCAAGAGAAGAGAGTGACACAGAGAGAGAGAGAGAGAGAGAGAGAGAGAAAGGGAGTCCATACTGACCATATTTCCTGTTTTTGTGGAAAGTAAATTGCCAAATATACATTTCTAATTTTTACCCCACCTTCTCTGTCTCCCTCTCTCGCACATACAAACTTGAATCATCTTACAGCCTTCATTGCAATGGTGTTGCTGAAAGTAATTTAGCAATCAGTAATTCAAAAAAAAAAAACTGATCATGTGTGTGAGCTTGTTAACACTTAATAAGCTGCTGGATTTCCTCTGTAACCCCTTATTCCTGTTCACAGCTTGCATGACAGTAAAAAACAATCACCCAATACATACACATGATCCTTACAAAGGCTACTAATCATACAAGTAACATACGAGTAACTGAAATTACAAATGTTTAAGAAGAAATTTTCAAAATTTATTTAATGTCACTTACATAATTTAATAAAAATCTGTCTGTTAAATCTTGATATTTCTACTGTCCAAACTGACAATTGGCCTGATAGAGACACTACTAAGAGTAGAATAAAAAAGATACCCTTTATTGTATTGTGTGTGACATAATAAAAGCACTCCTGGTTGGTGCATTAAAGTTAAAAGACAAATATTGCTCACACATTAAAAACATTAAGTGCACTGCAACAACCACTAGCTATAAAGTACCATAGTAAACATATTGCTGAATATCCTAACTAAATAGAAAGAGGTAGTTACAAAGTGATAGAGCCAACAAATGTCTGCTTATGGATAGTTATTGCAGGTTCCCCAGTAGTTCATGTGTGCAGCATCACAGGTACAAAAGCAAGACAAGAAATAGATTACAGACTAAAAGTTGAGGTACGCAGTCAATACAACCAAGGTAACATTAACTAAATGAATGAAGAAAATCATATTGGTGTCTAGAATATTCAGAACATCCACATACCACAAATCTGCTAAGGGCACCTGTGGTAGGATTTTAGATGTTTACTGAAGCTAAGTGAGTGACAGTGAAACTAGAATAACAGCAATACTTTAGTAAAGCCATTTAAGTGAGCCAATACTTTTTAAGTCACAGTTTTAACAGATCTGTGTTGTAAATGGAAACATCATATTGTAGTCTATGGCAGTGGTCCCCAACCTTTTTATCACCGCGGACCGGTCAACGCTTGACAAATTATCG